>VSMD01020627.1:0-110960 GCA_008750895.1 Mirza zaza
CTACCCGAAAGATCAAAAGTCACTTTATGAAAAAGACACCTGCACTCGAATGTTTATAGCAGCACAATTCACAATTGCAAAGCTATGGAAACAACCCAAGTGCCTATTAATTCATGAGTGGATTAATAAAATGTGGTATATGTATACCATGGAGTACTACTCAGCTTTAAGAAACAATGGTGATCTAGAACCTCTTGTATATTCCTGGCTAGAGCTGGAGCCCATTCTACTAAGTGAAGTATCTCAAGAATGGAAAAACAAGCACCACATGGACTCACCAGCAAATTGGTATTATCAGATCAACACCTAAGTGGACATATAGGAGTAACATTTATCGGGTGTCGGGAAGGTGGGAGGGGGGAGGAGGGGATGGGTATATACAACCACAATGAATGAGATGTGCAGCGTTTGGGGGATGGACACACTTGAAGCTCTAACTCGAGGGGTAGGGGGGCATGGGCAATATATGTAACCTTAACACTTGTACCCCCATAATACGCTAAAATAAAAAAATAAATAAAATAAAAAAATTTTAAAAAAGAGATGTGTAATGGAAAGGAAGATATTTTCATAGTCTTCTCACATAATAGTGGTTATTCTCTGATATACACTAAAATTGAACAAGCAGGAGTCTATTAAAAGTTATTTACAACATAGAATCTAAAACCCCATCAATGAACTGTTTGTTATTTTGATAAATGAAAACCTACTGTCTATCTTGTACTTTGGAGTTTTCACCCATATGAAACAACACGCACTAGCCACATTTGGGAACAAAAAATTGGTCCACTCAGTTATGTGGATTCAAGCTTCCCCAGATCTTAAATTTTTGCATGAAAGCTTGAGGTTTATCATTCACAATATATACTATCCATCATTTCCGTTGAAGTGGCAGGCTCGCTTCATTCATTTTTGAGAATATTTTTGCAAATACCCAAGTCTGAATAACTCTAGTTTGTCTATCCGTCGTTCTATCTAGTAAGAATTGATTTTTCATAAAATAAGTCTCAAAACAATCATGAATCTTCCATGTGCCGAAGAATTTTATTATGTATACTTTACATTTTGTCGCACAGAATGTGAAAAAGACATTTAACTCAGAGGTTGAGATTCAATAAAATTAATCATTTTTACTGCTTCATTCAGGATATTCTTAAATGATGCTCCCTTTTTATTTGATGGGTTGGTTGGTTTGGTGGTTTGGTTTACACTGTAAGAGCATGGGAGTGAAGATAAGAAGCATAGGTTTGATACCTTCCTAGATTTGTACTAAGGGTCCACCCATCATTGCTTTGGTACCACCATCATCAGTGCAAATGTTTGCAAATCATAATTTCAGAACTGACACATCAGAACAGTGGTCTCCAACCTTTTTTGCACCAGGGACTGGTTTCATGGAAGATAATTTTTCTGCAGACTCAGAAGGTGGGGGTGGGGACAGGGCTGGGGGCTGGGGGTTGGAGCTCAGTAATCCCAACATGCCACAGCTCAACGCCGCAGTATTAGATAACCAACTCCTACTGGTCATTAGAATTAGAGATTTAAAATTTATATATATTTTGAGGTAAGTTAAGCCTTAATTAACCTCATACCACTTAGATTCTGCCAATTATGAAATGTTGAAAAACACTTAAGAAGAAATGACCCATTAAGTATGGGAGGAAAACAAACATATACAGGAAGTTCACATTCTCAGAAAAGTCATTAAAAAAAGAAAAAGTTGCTCAGATGTGGCACAAATCAGCCTTGATAAATTTTTTTGTATGTTCGATAACTTTTGTTTTTTGTTGTAAGCTATCATAAGCAATATTTTCTGCTTCTTCTGCCTGGTTTTATTTCATGCCTAAACAATGAAGGGCTGACTATATTGGGACAAGCTTTTCTCTATATTTCTGTCTTTATGTGAACTTAGTTTAAGTCTTAAATTCTAAACACAGCTCCATTTTTCTGACATGCTAAAGAAAACTGCCAATTCCGAATTAAGAAAAATCATATGTTATTTCATATAAAGGACTTAAAGAAAGGATATACTAAGGATATTTTTCCTACCTAAAAATATTATATGGAGAAGCTCTGAAAGTATTTTTCTCATATGATGTCTTAAATGTGCTATTATTTCACCCTCTGGATGAAATATTTAGACTATGCAAATTAGAATATAAACTGCATGAAAGTGAGAGTGTTGTATCTCTTTGCTTAACTGCTTCAACCTCAGTATCTAGAATCACATCGGGTACCTGTCAGTCATGTGATACATTTTTGTTGAGCTACATAGAACAACTTCCCTATTGTGAAGGCTTCAAGGTTCATCTAATACAACAGATTGGGCAAACATCAGTATCTCACAGATATTTATGACTATGACTGCATCTCAGTTGTGTGTGTGTGTGTGTGTGTGTATTTTCCATTGTGATTGCCATTTGGTAAAATCTCTGCTTTTTAAAATTGGAACCAAAAGGGAGAAAAAATGCAGCTGAATTTTCCTTCTGCCACATAATGATCAAATTCAAGAAATACAGAAAATTCACTTAAATTATGTGTTAGGTTCATAAGTAGTGGGACATTGGACCATGGGCATGAGATGAAGTCTCTGAACACAGTCTCAAGTGACAATGCAACCAGGATGGCACCTCACAGAAGAAAGTGCACGGGCTGGAGATCAGCTTGAGTAAGTAGTTGTACGTCTTGGGGCTAATTCGTTAGTTTCTCTATGATCTCATTTTCTCCATCTTGGAAATATGGATGATTATGTCTACTTCTCACATGGCTGTTGCTAAGATTAAATGAAGTATAATACAGAGTACTTGGCACAGTGCCCAGTGCCTGAGACAGAGTAAATGCCCGTTAAATATTAATTGCCTTTATCGGAAACCCATGGCTTAAAATTTGTCAGTAAAGATTGTGAGGTTTGTAACACAGAAAGAAAAAGATGCAACTTTCACTGCGACTACATAAGGTATAAAGCTACCACCAGAATCTAGAACCAATTTAAAAACACATATGGTTAAAAAAAACCATGCACACATAAGACTATTTTCTAGAATGTGATATATAACCTTCTGGTATTCATCACTGGTAACTGCTGGTACTAATTCATATTTCCAAATTTTAGTCAATGTAAGTCACTTTCTAATTTGTTTTATGATTTCATTAATTAGAGGAAAAGTCCTGTGGAAATTCCATGAGCATGGCTCCTGCTACTACTGATATATAGATGTGGCACTGTACAAGAAACCAAAACTGGACATGTTATCATTCCAATTGAGAACAGTACACATGACAATACACATACTCATATTACTTACTTACCTATAGTTAGGGTTGCTCAATACATCATACTGACTTTGCCTTCCAAGTGCTTTACATAAATATATCTTAAAAATAGCATGTCTTGTGTGCCATGTGCCATATTCCATTTACTTTATAAGCGATTACCAACTGCTAGGTGATATTAGCTACTATTTTTAACAGTATTTTATAACTGCATAGCGTCTTATACTTTGCAAGATGCATGAATATACATGTGCATGCTAAATAGATTCAGAAGTTATGCACACATCCATTCTGTACCATCGACATAAAGTGTTAACTAGGTCTTAAAACTGACCTCCATGGAATTATTCACCTCGGCCCTTCTGTAGACATATAATCATTGAAAGCCAGTTAAATAACTTCACTAAATTCTAATTTCCTATGTTTTACTAGGAAGAGAATGAAGAGAACATATAAGGTAATATGGAAATTCATCTTAAAGTTTATGAAGATGATCTGACAAATTGTATGTAGGAATTTGTAGAAAGCAGCTTGCCAGCAAACCCTTCACCGTATGGGAGGACTGCCACCATGTGCTTGGCATGCTTCAGGCAAATTAATAACAACTCCTGAAAGAATCTGTTAATGCAAGAAAAGGAAAACTATAATTTACTGATGACTTACCACAGGTGAAACACTGTTCTAAGAGCTTTCCCAAGTTTTCATATAACTCATACCAAAGCCTGACAAAACAGACACAAGAATTCCCATTTTTACAAGTGACTGAAGCTCATATATAACTTCTCAAGGCTGAGCTAAGATTCTCACTACTTCGCATGACCGCCTTACTTAACCAAATCACTCAATGACAGTGATAGTATTAGGTGACCAGCGAAAGGTGTGTGTAGATTTGCTTTCTCCTTTCGCAGATAGCAAGAGTAGGTTTCTGTACGTCTTCTACATTCCCTTACCACAAAATACAAGTAATGGGCTGGTGTCCCTCCTTTCTAGTCCCTTTATCCCTGTCCCCAGGCAGCGTTGCTGTAGTCCTCTCTGATCTCCTTCCCACTGCATTTGCACTTCTAAAAATACCACCACACACGCATGTGCTGGAAAACCAAAAAGCTAAAGATAAAAGTCTCTTAGGAACACATTCAAGGTTCTTCACCAATTGACTCAACCTTTCTTTCCAGCTTCATCATAAGCTGCTCCCTGTCCACACCTTGTACTTAATAAATGCACGGTGTTTTTTGTACTCCAGACCTTTGCTTGTGATACTCTTTCAGCCTGCAAAAGCCTCTCTCTTCTTCACCATCTGTTACATTTCCCAATCAGAAGTATATACTTCTCTTTCAACATTTCCATGGAACGTTACCATATTTTACTCTACCTTAAATCACAGTTCCACATTATGTAACTGTTTCCCTTGTATTATAAGTAGCACAATTTATTTACATGAGTCACCCAATTGATTATTAGTTTGAATTACCTGTGTGACCTCAGGAAATTTACTTAACCTCCATGAACTTCCATTTCCCTATCTGTATAATGAAGATAATACTACTTACTCAAATACATAAAATGATCAGAAGAGTACCTACAACAGCATGCCCTGCATAAAAGTGAACAATTTCTATACTATTATTAGCTGCAGTCTGAAACCAAAGAACTTTATTATTCGATGTTAATTGGCTCACATATGCATCCAACTCTAATTTTTGCCTTTGCAAATTTTTGAAGAAAGACATTTAAGTTTTTAAGCATAAAAAATTGTTTTAAACAAACTAAATTACTTTATAACTTTTCATGGTAGCTTTACCTGAGCAAATATATCCATGATCATAATGGACTAAAAAGACAAGCTGACCATAGTCTAAGCCCAATCTTGAGTGTGATTCTAACATAGTCGCAATGCATTCCTGCGCAGCATGAAATGAGCCCATCCTTCCAAGCAAACCATCCATTTGTCCTAAAATTTTAGTACGTATACAGTGAAATGAGGGTTGTAAATCAAAGTTGGACTCTTGAGAAGAGATAAGCTTATTCACTGAACACCTCCATTTCTACACCCAACTTAGGAACTTTTTTCGCTGCCTTCTGAACATTTTACCATTGACACACAAAAAATTAAGCCTCACTTTATAGTTATAGAACATTCGTGGTTCAATGACTGGGTCTTCTCTTTTTTCTCTCTTTGCATTACACAAATTAACAAGTCTAATCCTTCAGCCCTTAATGTTTACAACCAGAAAGAGAATGGACATTGTAGTTTGATAGTGGCCAGAGAGAAGAAGGTGGCTTAGGACCACACTGAGCTGGGAGACAGAAGCCTTAAGATAACATAAACTAAAAAGCAGACTAATCAGTACCAGCGTATCTGAGTGCCTACTTGGAAATCTGGAAATAATTGACTGTGTTCTCTAAAGTCTTTCTACTACAAAATGAGGACCAGATAGGTAAAAAATAGTAAAAGCAAATTTAACAACAATCAAAACTTGGTGTCAACACTCCAATACACAGTAGCCATTAAATGATAAAATAATTATATTCTAATCTTCCAGTAGAGTCATATTACTAATGCTATGTCATGCACATATAACATGTGAAAATAAAGTTTCCCTATGACGCATCTAAAAAACTTAAGACTAACTCAGCAGATCAACTGCTTAAAAAATCATAACTACAGCAAACATTTTCCAATAGAAATTATTTATTCGAAGTAAAGGTTTACTCAGTTACTGTGAAACAGATCAAATACCTTGCATATATAGACTCGAAGAAGAGCAGATGGTGAAAACAGTAAAAATTCCAGTGGAAACTATGACTAATTATTATTAAATTTATGAGGCTTGTCTTAAAGATAAGGTTTGAGTTAAATAACAGCTACTCAGCACTTTGCAAACATAAATTTAGTCTTATGACCTACAGTGTGTAAAGTAGGATGGTAAATTACTTAAGAATAAGTGGGATATTCTTTAGAGGAACACATTTATCAAGAGAACTGCAAATTTTTGCTTTCCAGATCAATGCTTGCTTCTGCAAATGTTAAGCTTCATGGAAAAAGAAATATTTGGATGGACACTTCATTACTTCTTTGCCCATCCCAATACATACTTAAATATTTAAAAATTTAAATATTTCATACTTAAAATAATACTGGGCAGGCATGTAACCTTTCTAAGCCATTGTCTGATTTCAGGTCCAGGTATTTTCTTTATTTCCATCACCAAATAACATTTTTTACCTGAAGCAGCAGTAAAAATGGTAGAACTCCTCTATCTCAAAAGTGCTTTGTTTACTTGAACAATTTTTCATTCATAAAAGACAGTGCTTTTCAAAGTTAATGAATATACATTTAGTCATTCCCATATTTTGTGTGTCATCGTTGAACCAAGAGAGCAGGGGCACTCCAAGGTAGGTGGAAGTTGCAAGATGGCACCCTAGTGTCTTAGAAAGAAAGAATGGAGCAAAAGTGAAATGAAGAAGGAAACTAAAATGCCACCTATCAGAAGGGAGGATTCATTAACTATTCCTTGGCACCACTTTAGCAAGGGGCAAACAAAGACCTTTCCAAATAGCTCTAGCAAGAGCCAAGCAGTGTGAATTGAAAGGAAAGATTTCTCAAGGCAGAGAAAACTAGCAAGCCAGGCACTGTTCTAAGTAGTTTTTGTGTATCAATTCAGTTGCTCCTTCCAACAAGCTAGTGGGTTGCATGATACTATCAATACAGAAACTGAGGCCCTGAGAACTTGCTCAAGGTCACAGAGTTAGGAGAGTTGAAACTGAGATTTACATACAAAAAGTGACTCTGCAGCCTGATCTTCTAATCATGACATGCCATAAAAAACAGGATTTCCAAGTATCCTCAGAAAAAAAGCACTCACCAAGCCAAAGGTCCACTGACTTAAATTAAAGTCACCATATAATAACCACAGCTGTCTATTTTATTTACCTACTACCTAGAGTCATTTTTAAAAGTTCATTTGCAGAGTGTTTCTGACTTGACAATTCACAACAAGGAAAGAGAGATGTTAAGTTTCTACTCGCCAATACATCCTGCTTTGGTCTTAAAAGTGTTTTTATCTCTTTTCTTTTAAAGTGAATTTTAATGAGCCCTTAATTGTCAAAGGACTTCATAAATATTCATTAGACATTACGAGAAGTTGTGTTTTCTTTCCCTAGAACTTGAGAGAGAAAACAGGAAAACTCCCAAAGTGGAGAAAGCATGAAGACAGGCTAAGTGGAATTTTAAACATTCGATTCTATATTAGATGTTTATCTGAATGGCTCCTGTCATTAGAACACTTCACTTCTCAGTCTGGAAATGCTCTTATTTTTGACTTAGTAAGTTCTCCAGAGTTCTGTTGGTGATATTTTCTCTTCTGTCTCTCATCCTATTCGGAACGATCCAAAACATTTCACCAACACTTAGAATGCTTTCTGCACCTCTGAACAGCAAAATGGTCATAATGCTGGGAAGAAATGATTTTGATCTAAATCAATAAGACAAGCCCTGCTATGAGGAAAGTGCCACAAATCTTGTTTCAGAAAAATAAAAGGTTTTCACACTGGATGTGAGTCTTCAGAGAAAGCATTCACCAAAGTGTTGCGTTTAACATCAATCCTACATACAGGTCATAGGATGATATCACACAAACTTCTCTTGATGGAAGGCACAGCTTTGAGTATTTCCTGGTTGCCAAAAGTAGGGAGATACCCACAAGGTCTCATGGCAATGCTGGGATTCCCAAGGTCAGCCTAAGAAATGCAAATAGCCTGGCAAGTCAAATATTAACTCACTAAGAACAAAACTCTCCAAAACCCACCACTTCCGATTCATTGCTGAAAAAGATATCTGGGCAAAAGGGGAAAATGTGTTTCCTATTTCCAGATAGATGTACAGCAATGATTTCCCCTCTTATGTCTTAGAAATTTTGTTTCCCCAACCAAGAAACATAAATAGACGGGTTTCTATAAAGGTACCTTCATAAAAGATTCTGAATTGCGCAAGTAGCTACCTTGCCATTATCATGCAACCAAAACAAGGGATATATCAGTCAAATGTGCAGAAAATAGGAGGCAAATAAAAAACTGAGAAAAATCAGCACATTTATTTAATAGAATTCTACCTTCTATAATTTTCAATATGAGCCAAACTCAAAATACATCATTTCAATTTTTTGAGTCTTTAAAGATTGATCACATAATTTTTGTTTTGTTTTTTTACTCTAAAATGTCTAGAATCATCCAAAGATACTTTTCCTGCTCCTAAAATTGTTTTCCCAGTTGCCTTGTATTTCTCAACTTACTTAAATTTGAATGAGACAGGGTGGGGACAAGGTGGAAGGAAAGGGCATGTCTATACCGACTATTTAATAAGCTGTACTTTCTGGGTAAATAATTATATCATATGTGTGAGGATCCTCATGCTTTTTCAAATGAAAAATCAAAACTTTGTTTACCTACCATGACCAGAAAACAAGGAAATATTTTACACTACCTGGATTAAGAAATACATGTCACAAAACAGTGGACCACAAATACAATGCAATAATAGATTAAAACAGCTTAGGCACAAAATGCTGAAAAAAAATTATTTTTTTGCAGTCTCCACTTGATAAAGTAGTGATTTCTTTCAAACAGAGTAAGATTTGATTGGTTCATTCCTTTATGATTATGCTACCACCTTCCAGATGGATATGTACACTGATAGCAACAAAAAATGGATGAAAAATCAAAAGTATACAGTTTTCTTAATGGCTACTTAATAATTTAAAGTTCAGAGTAAGAAATTCAGTATTAGTCCCATGTGGTTAGCTTCAATATACATGATAAATGTCATGGTGGAGAATACAACCACTGAAGACTTGTATTTTTTCCTTGTTTTATAAAACTATATTCTTGTCTCTATCAAGACTGACACCTGTCTTCTACTTCTATAGAACACCGACGATGTCTCACCCTCTGCTGAATCCACACACAGATGCTTAAAATGCTTACCGACTGAACAAATGTGAATAGATTTAAAATAGGTTGTTGTGATGGTTCATTTTATGCATCAACTTGACAGGGATACCAGGTGCCCAGATATGTGCTCAGACATTATTCTGAGTGTTTCTGTGAAGGTGCTTTTGGATGAGATGAACAATTTAAATTAGCAGACTGTGTAAAAGCAGATTGCCTTCCCCAGTGTGGGTGGGCCTTGCCCCATCAGTTGAAAGTCTGAATAGGACGAAAAGGCTGAAACTCCGTTAAGCAAGAAGGACTCCTTCTGCCTGCCTGCCTTCAAGCTGGGACGTGGATTTTTTCCTGTATTTGGACTCAAACTGAAACCTCCCCTCTTCCCAGGTCTCAAGCCTGCTAGTCTTCTGACGCAAACTACTCCATAGCATTTCCTGGGTCTCTAGCCTGCCAAATGCATTTCTTGGGACTTGTTAGTCTCCATGATCCTGTGGGCCAATTCCTTATAATAAATATCTTTATACACACACACACACACACACACACACACACACACACGTGCGCGCACACGCACCCTACTGTCTCTGATTCTCTTATGAATCCTAATACAGTTATTTTAAGTTTACAAAGTTCCATTAAGGTAACCAGGCTTTTTAAAAACAAGTATGAAAAGATTCTTGTAATTAAATCGGAACTATCATTGGCCCTTCAATTATGGTTTGCACAATTTCTCCCATCCATGAATTTCACTGCCAGCAATACAGTTTAGAGCTCAACATACGTGTTGAGGATCTAGACCCTTTGGATAGCAATTCCAACAACCCTCTAGCCCTCAAAACTTCAGTGCCCCACTGAGTCTCCCACGTAAGCTAAGAAAAGGGAGATCATCAACATCATCTCAGCAAACTACAACTGTGAGTAGGAGATTGAACAGCAAGGATCAAACTCAAGTAATATGTCAAAGATTTCACACTCGCCAACTAAGAGATGGGCACTGTTCAGACAGTGATTTTGTTTTAGTTTCTATAAATTTCCTTCGGCCATATCTTTCCCATCTCTATTCTCTACTGGCCCAGAGATTTGTATATAGTAATCTCTTCCAACAGTGTTTTCCCCTTGAGAAATTAGGTTGTTTAAGAAATTTCTAGGTTGAAGACCGGTTCAACATGCTTGACTCTCCTCTACTAAATAAGGTAATAAAAATCACCAGAGATATGAAAGCTATTGGTAAAAAATTAAGCTTCAACATACAGGAAAAATATGTTGGTGAAGACGCAACAATGAAAAATTTTATATTACTAAACAGATATCTATATGTACTAAAAACTCCTACTTGAAACATTTAGACATTTTTCATTGCATGCATTTTGGATGTCTTACTAAAGAACTTACTCTTCTCTGGGGACTAAAGGAAAAAGTACTCCAACATGTTTTCAATAAAAGGACTATGAAAGCAAAATACAGAGCTTGAAGCTAGCCAGGACAAGCTAAAGGTAAACTCTTTGTAATGTAGAGGTACTGAGTCACTGTACCTTAAGAGATAAATGGCTTTTTCCTTTTCTCAAAATGTACCAACAAACACGAATCAAGGAGATCAGTTTTTAATTCTATCTTTCTCAAGGTTTTCTTTTTCTGTTTTTTGAAATAATCTAGAAAAGAAACAGTGACAACAATTAAGAACTCCTAAGCTCTCATAGGACACATGTGTAACCTATGGCTAGTAGCATGGCTTTTCCTTGTTTTGTTTTTATAAGGCACCAACTCTTACTAGGCATTAGTTAACCCTATAGTACCCTCTCCTGAGCTCTAGGCGAACACATTTGACTGACTACTGGACCTCTGCCATTTGATACTAGTAAGTCATGCTAAGTACCCCAAACTCAACACACTCTGAAGTTATCCTTCCTCCTTCTGGAAGCTTCTCCACCTTATTCCTTTCCCTTCTCAATCTGTTCTTCAGTTTTCTCTCTGATGAACAGAACCACCATCCACCCACCTGCCAAGGTCAAAAGCTTCAGAGTCTTCTTAGCTATCTCACTCTCTCATGGGCATTATATCTAATCCATCAACAACGTAACCATTTTAATCTGATTTTTTCCAATCCTTCCTCCTCTTTCCATGGATGCTCTTAAAAGACGCTAAATGAGGCCCTCATCATTTCTGACCTGGTTGACAGCACAGCTTCCTAATCTCTGTTCTCTAACTCTACCTGCCTTTAACCATCTTTACACTACAGCAAGAATTAGTTTCTAAAATGTGCCTCCATTTACTTAACTCAACAGTCATTTACTGACCACTTTCCAGGTGCCAGGCTCTGTTCTAGGCTCTGTACAAGGCCCAAGGTCATAGCAGTGGGAAGAAATCAATATAATTCCATGCCCTCTGGAGAAAAAGAGACAGTAAACAAGATAACATGAACGATGCTAAGTGCTTTGGAGAGGAATAGAGCCAGGAAGGGGACAATTCTTATTGGCAGTGGTTGTGATTTTAAAAGAGGGTGGTTGGAATTTCCTCCCTGTAAAAGGCAAGTTTGAGAAGGGAGAGATGAAGAGAATGACCCACAAAGAAAAGCAGAAGTGTTCTAGACAGAAGGAGAACCAGGCAAGAGCCTTGAGGTTGGAAGTGGATGTGTTCCGAGTGTTCCTGAGGAGTGACAGGTGCCAGTTGGTCCCAGGATGAGGAACAACAGCAGGAAGAGAGGTCAGAGAAGAAATGGGGAGCAGATCCTCGAGGGCCTTGCTGAAAACTTTTACTCTAGCTTGCTGGGCTAAGAATAGACTAGAGAGAGCAGAAACAAAAGCAGCCAGCCAGTCGGGAGATTACCGCAATAACCATGGCAAGCACTGACTGTGGTGTGGACATGGGTGGGAGTGACACAGTGACGAGAAGGCTCAGATTCCAGACACACAATGCATGCCCACTTAAATTCATCGACAGGTCCTTGGAAACTGGGACTTTAGGCTAAACTTCATAAGATGAAGCCGATTGTTTTCCCCTCATCAACATTACAATGAAAGGATATTGAAGGAAATGATGTTCTTTGAGGACCTGTTACGTGTTGCTTTACTTAAAGTAGCAGTTTTCTAGAACCTACTGAAGACGCTATGTGAGGACTTCATGTATTTAGAAGGCTATCGTCGCCTTGGTTTCCCAAGAAAGTATAGCCTAAGACAACTGCTTGCGTAAACGTAGTTTATTTAGGAATGGCGTCCCAGGATGTTGGAGTGCATGACTGGGGTTGCAAAACAGGGAAGAAAACAACGGCAATTGAGGATGAGTATCTAGTTCAACGCCACTGGAGGTACTAAGAAATGAGTCTCAGCATATCCAACCCATGGGGAACAAAAGAAAAGGGACGATCCCTCTGCCCCTCCCACGCTGTGGTCAGGTCTGGCTTTATCAGCAGTTGGTCATCTGTCCTTCATTGCAGGTTGTGAGGACAGAATGTTTCCCGCTCGAGTCCCACATGCTACGTCAAAGAGAGCACACGGCAGGAGGCCAAGAGATGAGACAGTGTCTAATTCCACCTTCACAAAGCTGGTCACCGCCCGCGTGGAGCGGGTTGCTGCAACCGAGAGAGCGGTTGAGTAGATCCAAGAGGAATTTGCAAGGATGCACGCAGGTGCCCAACACAGAGAGTGCTGAAATAATTTTCCAATGCACCAATAAATTCTTGCACTATGCGAGAGATGAAAAGAGCTAAGGATAACACCCAGGGTTTCGTCTTAATCAACAACAAGGATGGAATGGCCATTAACTGATAGGAGAAGGTGGAGAGAGACACCATTGGATCTCCGCAACCCATTGGGAAAAGTCCATGTTTCCTATCCTGGGTCCACATGAGCCTTCATCACCTGTGTCTCGCCTACAATTTCAAATTAGCCGCTCACAACCCCTCATCTCCCACTCTACAGTTACACCAAACTCTGTAGTGCTCTGGCTGGGCCTGGCTTTCTTGGGTCTCTCTGGGCTCTTGTTCAAGTCGGTCCCTGTCTGGAACTTGTTCACTTCCTCTCTTTGCCCGGATAACTTGTCAAACCTTTAGTTCTCAACTTGGCTGATACCTCCTTTTAAGTCAGACGCACACCTATCAATTCTTAAAGTATTCTTTGTGGTTGTCTTCCTCCCCTCCAGAACATGACCTCCACCTAGGAATGGTGTCCTTAAATCCACAGAGCGTATTGCCATGTTGAAAGACAAGCAATAAAAGTTCAATAAAAGTCTGATAAGTCAAGGGGAAAAAAATGAATGGTTTCTCCAAGTCCTTATACGTTTATTTTAAAGATGCAATAACACTGTCCCAAACCAACTTTCCGTATGAAGTATTTCAATTATATTTATCTCACCTAGTTCTCTGAGATATTAAAGGTGATGCCCAAAGTCACATAAGAAGTATTTAGTAGCAAGGCAAATATTAAAATTCAAGTCTTTTCATTCC
This sequence comes from Mirza zaza, assembly GCA_008750895.1. Lineage (NCBI taxonomy): Eukaryota > Metazoa > Chordata > Mammalia > Primates > Cheirogaleidae > Mirza > Mirza zaza. Next base: position 13,652 of record VSMD01020627.1, read on the forward strand.
CATCAGAAAAGGCCTTTTCCCAAACAGTTAACTCTTGGACAAGATCTAAGTCTAATATGCTCTTGAATATTTTATAGGATTAGGGAGATTAACAGTAAAAAAGCTTACTGCATTTTAATACCAACTTTCCATTTAAATGTAAAAGTATGACCATCTGGAATTAAATAAAATTATCCTCACTCTGACCAAAAAAGGACTCTTAAGGAGAGGATAACAGAATCGTATTTTATATAGTCATCCCCATATCTCAGAATTACAGGTAAAAGATCTTTTTCAATGTGTTGTCTATTATCTAAAAGATGAAATGACATATTTAGCTAATGCTGTTCGCGCAGAGCAGAGACCAACAAACTTCTCATGGTGCTTTCTTGGCTTTGGTCCATTTTCATTCTGATGGAAAATGTGAGCACATTAGTTTTAGATTCAACATAGATTTCTGTCGGGTAAACTCCTTGGCCGACTAGGTTTTCTGAACCTAGTCCTTTTCACTTGGAACAAATGTGTTATTCCAAAAGATGCCAACACATCATGTGTTACTGATATATAACAAGATTAAGAGGAAAAATGAAAACATTTAAAACACAAAACATACTCGGGAAAAATTACACAATAAAATGACCTGTGGAAGGCCCAAAGCCATTTTCTAAAATTATTTGGGTAATATCTTCAGGATTTAAGAGCACACCTAGGTCCCATTAAATCTGCGAAATGCTTTGAGTTTAGGGACTCAAATGGCATACAAAGGAAAGCACCTCTAATTTATAGCAAATAAAAATCACTTAAGTTTGAAAGTTTCAAAGTTCTATTAAATCATTCAACAACTCTCTCATTTAATTAAAAGAGACTACAAACCAACATACCCTTCAGAAATGTACGAATTAAAGCAGATCGCTAGATAGTGTGGTTTTTCACTTACCTAGACTAAAATTCCTTTACTAGAAAAATAAGACAGAAAACCCTATTATCTAAATAAGACACTACACTTTAATCATTCCGTAACTCTGCTCGCAAATGTCCCATGAACTTCTATTGTCTGTGGGATCGAGTTCAAACTTACTCCCCTGGCATTGAAAAATCAACATAATTTGTCCAGTGGTTCTCAAACTTTAGTGCTTATCAGAATCACCTGGAGGGCCTGTTAGAACCCAGATTCCTAGGCTCATCCCCTGAGGTTTTTGGTTCAGGAGGTTTGGGTTGGGACCCAAGAATTTGCTTTTCTAGAAGGTTCCCATGGGATGCCAATGCAGGAAGTGCAATGTGAGAAGCCCTGTCTGGTCATGAACCGGCTTCTGTGCATCCACCTCTACTCCCACACACAAATCTCTGGCTCTGCACATGTCCCCACATCTTCGATTTTGCTTAAAAAACTATTCCAACCACTGTTATGTTTCTAGGCTCCAGATTAGAAGACAGTTCTCCTGGACTCTGTAGGGTACATGAATCTCCAACTATATTGGAAGGCTGCCGTCATGATATTCCAAACCACTCGAATCAGCTTTGCCATCACTTGTTATTAGTGCTCCAACGTACAAACTCTAAGGTCCCGAGGTCATTTTCTGCCCCCAGTGATGGCCATGGCCCTGAGTGGGAAACGTATACAACAATATTCTAGGACAATATGTTTTTGTTATGACTACGAGCTCCTCTTATCTGAGAAAAACTTGTCAGTGCAGGCAATTTCCAAACCACCATCTCCCATGATAGAAAAGGAATCTGGGTACAAGTAGAAGAGGAATGGCCCCTCGGATTCAGGAATAAGCCCTCCTGGCTATGGGCACGCTCCTTGTCCACCAAGAGAATCTTTTATCCTTGGGTTGGGGGGAGAGTCCAGACAAAGGTTCACGGGCAAATCAACAGCCTCCCATGAGGCCAGGATCAGAATTATGAACAGCAGCTGTGCCCAGAAGATTCCATTTCCCATTAACTAAGCAAGCAGGATTGCAGGTGGGCTAGTCTGCTAAGTTTTCAGCAAAGGAAAAAGGATCTGTTGGAACCAGGATGAATGGTAACTGTTCATCACAAAGAATTTTGCTTATGAACAAAATAATAAAATGACAAATAAAATCGCCTTGTTTTATCACTTGTAAAATTCTGGTTTTAGAGATAAAATATTCCCACCATTTAAATTCTTATAAAAAGCAAACAGTGGTCAATGTAGGAGCCCTAACTGAATATTTTATTTGTAGAGAATATTTTCTGGAACCAAGTCTTCAACTTTTAGGGGAAAAGGAAAAACCCATAATGTTTCTAGCTGGAAGGGAGGGGGAGATGTAAGGGACTTAACTTCATTTCTGGTTATCCCTTCAGTTATATAAAATTCTATAAATATACAAAAATGAGTAGAGAACACTAGATTCTCATAGCTCATTTTGATAAAATCCTAGCAGATTTCTTATTTCTAAGGAATGAAATATTAGAGGATGAAGGCAAATGAGTACCAGCTCCTCCTCCTCCTGTATTCCCTACTATCCTAAATTTGCTATTTATCACTCCTATGCATATTTTAAGAGCCTTAGTAGGATGTAATTCACATACCAGTAAAATTCACTCATTAAACATGTACGATTCATTGCTTTTTAATATATGCACAGAGTTAGCAACCATCTCGTGATTTAATTTTAGACCTCTCCTCCACAAAACAGTGTACCCATTAGTATTCAACCCCTCTACTCCCAGCCCAAGGAAACCTGGGACTGATAATCCACTTTCTCTGTAGATTTAACTATTCCTGATTTTTCATATAAATGAAATACTACAGTCTGTGGCCTCTGCATCTGGTTTCTTTCAATTGGCATAATGTTTTCAAGGTTTAGCCTTGCTGTGGCATGTACCAGTACTTCACTCCTTTTTATTGCCAAATAACTTTCTACCATATAGATACACAACATTTTGTTCATCCATTCATCGGTTGTAGATGTTTGGGTTGATTTTCATTTTCTGGCTACTATGTGTAACACTGCTACGAACATTTGTGTGCAAGGATTTTCCTGGACATTTTCATTTCTCTTTGGTATCTATCTGGGAGTCAAATTGCTGGGTCATAGGAGAGCTGCACGTTTAACACTCTGAGAAACTGTCAGACTTTTTATCAAAGTCGTTGCACCGTTTTGCAGTCCCAGAAGCAGTGTATGAGGGTTCCAATTTCTCTGCATCCTCACCTATGCCATTATTTCCTGTCTTTTTGATTATAACCATCCTAGTGGGTGTTAAGTCATATCTTGTGGTTTCTATTTGAATTTCTCTGATAACTTATGGTGTTAAGCATCTTTGCATGTGATTATTGACCATTTGTATATATTTTTTAGAGAAATGTATGTTCAAATCCTTGCCCACTTTTAAATTGAGTTAATTTTTTTTTTATTAATGATTTGTAAGGGTTCTTTATATAACCTGGATCCAAGCGTGTTATCAGTTATGTGACTGACAAATATATTATGTGGGCTGTCTTTTCACTTTCTTGATGATGTACTCCGAAGAACAAAAAGGTTTTTTTTTTTTTTACTGATAAAGTCCATTTCAGTATTTTTTCTATTGTTGCTTACGTATTTGGTGTCATATCTAAGAAACCATTGCTTAACCTTATGAATATGTCTATACAATTACTTACCTATGTCTATAAATAATATAGAACTCTTTAAAATGGTTGAAACAATCTATATCACAACTAACAGCGGTTAAGGGTTTCCATTTCTTCACATTCTTGCTTAACCTTGGCAATCTCAGACTGTTAATTATTTTGCCAATCTGCTGATTATGACTTGGTATGTCATTATTTCAACTTGCAATTTTCTACTTAGCATCTTTTCCTATATTTCCATCTTCCTCTTCTGTGACTGGCCTATTATTGTCTTCTTCCATTTTTATTATTTTTTTTCTCATTTTGGAATTTACATATGTAATCAACAATGAATACCTTTCAGTTATATGTCATACAACATACTTTCTAAGTGTGTAGGCTGTCCTTTTGAATATTTGTGGTTTGCTTTAACTACTATTAATTTTACTATTGTCAAATTTTAAAATGTTTTCCATACTTTCTTGGTTTTTCATCTTTTTTGAACTTTAATAAGTCCTATAAACATTATCCTCTAAGAGATGTTCTATAGTATAGCTCCTAATAGAAAGGACACAGCAGCCAGGCTGTCTTGATTTAAATCTAGACCCTACCACATGTATTAACTTTGTGATTTTTAACCTGATCTTTAACTTCTCTGAACCGGTTTCCACATTTTACAATGAAGATAATAAAGCATCTATACCTGTGGTCTACCCTAGACACATTACTTTAATTAACATAGCTATACACCTGTAAAACCATAAGTTTTTGTACCTGGAAAGGCAAGTGTCCTGTGCTTAAACATCTACAAATGCAAGTATGCACATATTAACACATAAAAAGAATGCTGACATTTATATTCTTGGTAAATTGTAAAGTCACAAATTAAGTATATCAATTACTGTCTATTAATTATTACCAATGTATAAATCTAGAGGATCCCAGTACAACTGATAGCCGACAGTGGTAAGGAACAATAACCATGTAATTTTATCATTAAGAAATAAATCTGTAGGGGTGTCATGACTCGCTCTCAAGGTGTAAAGCCGCAGATCACATTTTTTATTTGCAGTCACCGATACTTGGGATACTTTGCAAGTAATCTCTTTAACATTTTAGAAGAGGAAAAAGAGAAAGATGCTCCATTGTTCAGTATGAGATGCAAAATTCTTTCTTGGAACTCAAATGTGCTCCTCAACTGTGTACCCTCCTGACCTCAGAGGCAGAGGTATTTTGGCTCAGAACAAACTGTGTAAGTTGCAAAATCCTGTGAGTGCTAGAGTATGACAGCCCATATGTGCGTTGCATATAGAGTACCTTTTACAGACTAGAATATATTAGAATATTATAATATACAGGGTGTCCCAAAAGTCTCCATACAATGGAAAAATTGTATAATGAATATTTTGTAAATAAAGGTAAATTTAGCTACAATTTTCCATTTTTCCCTACGTAGGGTGACTTTGGGGACACCCTTTGTATTAAAACAAATAGGAAAATCAAAGTAGAAGCTATTAGGAAAATCAAAGCAGAATTTATCAACTAAGAGCTTTATTAATACCGTGAAATTTATTCTTGGTGGTGGTGGTAGTGTGTGTTTTTGTAACCTGTCTTTTTCTTTTCTTTTTTTTTAGCGTATTATGGGGGTCCAAGTGTTAAGGTTACCTGTCTCTTAAATAAAATGTTCCTGGGGCAAAGACCTAGCTGGTCTCAGCTTTCTAAACATTCAGCCTAAATAAGCAATCCTCACATCAAATGTTAATGTGATTCCTAAAGAACTAGAACTAAAACTCTGGGATCCCAAGTTCTATTCTGGCTCTAGTACTGCTGTAGGGAGACTTTAACAACTTTCTGCCTCATTTTCCTCACTTGCAAAAATGAGAAAACCAAAGTAGATCATTAAAATAAACTAGGTCTTCTTAAGATGAGAGTGTAGGTGCCGTTGGTGTATGTTTCTACTAGGTTTGTTTTAGGCTGCCTAGATGTTTGTTTACAGAACAGCACTCTATTTTCTGCTAAAGGAGAGCTTCAGCTTCATCATACCACACGCAAACTACTTCCGTTCTGACTTGAAAGGAAATTCCTTTTCAAGGTTCACAGTACATTAGAGACAGCTGCGTTGCTCAGCTTCCTGCAGAAACTTTAAAAAGCTGCAGATGTAGCCCATGCATGACATGGATTATGGAATGAGACAATCTTAAGCATCTGGACTGCCCCTTCTGTTACCCTCTCTTTATTTTATACATTCTGGGGTGCTGCCTCTGTAGACTAAGTGGGGTGTGTGTATGCACGCACATTTGTGTGTGTGTGTGTGTATTTTTTTTAAATCAAGTCCCTGAAGGAATGCAGGAGTTCTTCTCTAAAATAACTTGAGTGCTAACTTTCAAAGATACAGTAGAAAGTACATTTCCAGTTAATGACATTTTTAACAATAGACAATCACTACCCATAAACTTCCCAAGAGGCAAAATGGCACATCACCTACATATTCCCTAGGTATGTTTCCATATTGTCCTGGAATTTAAACATGTTTGTCTGGAAGACTCAATTCTGAACTCAGAATCCACGAAACAATACTAAACTGAGGGAGTAAGAATTCTGTCGTAGAACTTTTCCAGCAGAAGCAGAAAAGAGAGGTATGGCTTGTTTTCTTTCCAGGATGGTCCCCAGAGTTGCCTAGATAGCCACAAAGACACAAACAGTTTTCACTGGGACTAGCATATTTAATATAATTAGGGGTGAGCACTGGCTTAGGAGTATCCAAACAGCATGATAGTGCTTTTTGGGGGTTCAAAGAGCCAAACTCTAAAAGGATTTCTAGGAGCCTATCAGGTGTCTAATGACTATCTAGAGACAGAAATTATTTAATCAAATATATCTGGGGAAGAGATGGGATATCTGGGGTTCCCATTTTGTTTCACTCTCCTAGAAATCCTTCAGCTAATACTTGGATTGTTCCAAGTAAATGAAGACTTCTAATCCTTTCTTTATCCTTAGGGCCAATATTTGAATAGTAATGGGACAATTGTTTTATTAAACAATAGGTCATGCTGATGTAGTATTTCAGGAAAGAATGTCCACACCGAGTATGTAAGTAAATTACTTTTGAAACAAATCCTGACAATGCCTTTTTAAATACGCATTAATGAAAACAATTTCATTTCTTGGTCAGAAAAGGAGGGTTAGAGGTTCTGTCCCTAGGTAAAGAATAAACTGATTAACTCAAATCCAGTGTCTAGGCAAGCAATCTCTTGGGAGAGCTTACTAAATTGAAGCCTTCTGAGCTTAGCTCCCAAATGTTTGGTTTAATAGATATGAGATGGGGTATTGGGAGCTGTATCTTAAACACGACCTATAGTGATTCTGATATGGGAAATACATAGAGTCATGCTGCAAAAACTGCGGACTCTGTGTTCCACAAATGGATGCATGTTGATCAGACCCTTGTCTCCCTTGCTGATTCCAACTCGACAGCCACCCCAGCAATGTTCTGTGAGCCCAAACTCCCTGACCATCTGCACAAAACCATCAAGCCCCACCAGGCAGGCAAGAAAGAGGCAGAAAAATCACCTGATCCTGAACTCGGGTCTCTTCTGCTACACTGCACAGAGCTGCCACAGAGAAAACACGTTGGCCAACTGCTATATTATTGTTGGCAAGCACCGAAATTTGCTCAAAACCCTTACAAATGAAACCCAGCTGCTTAAGCTCAATACCAGATGTCTTCTACAATGTGTGGCTTTGATAGATTAAATTGAGCATAAGAAAGAGATGAAATATATGAAAATCTAATTTGCAAGATGTTTGTCATTAAGTCTATTTAACAAAAAAAGACAGAATTGTATTTCTCATCGTAAGAGGTTAAGTAGGGTAGATTAATAATATTCATAATAGCTACTAAAATGCTTATGCAATGGATAAACTGCTTGGTGGATACGCATAAAATCCAGTCTAGACACAATCTCCAGAAATGCCCCATTGAAAGAAATGTCATATGTTTGTGAAATCACGTGATCTAGCAACTAGGCTCCTTTTTCTTTAGACCCATCCTCCAATTTGAACATGATTCACTCAGGCCCTAGGAAATTAAGGAGGAAATATTTAGTGATATTGTCTGATTTCAATAAACTGTAATAATCCTATGAAAACACATGTATGAGAAACATATGTGTGTGGCTATATATAATACGTCTAAGGAAATGTATGAAATAAAAAGGGAATTTGTTTAGCAGCTTTGGTTAAGTGGTATCTACCCCTCTGCTGTTACCATGGCAGGATGGAACTCTTTATTGTTGATGGTGGTGGTGGTATTATTGTTTTCCAGATCACTGCACAGTTCTCAATAACCTCAGTGAAGTCAGAGACTGAGTTAAATTCAGAGAAGCCACTCGAAAACACCTCCAAAGAGCTGCTGCACAATCCCTCACTCAAATAACCAAACATTTCATTGATAAATACAGCATATTGCTCTTCCAACATTAAGCTTCTTTAAAAAAAAATAGGAACATAAAAAGTCATTTGAATACTTGAATGGAATTTGAATACTTATTAATATTGGAGCATGTTAACTCTAAGCCAGATACTCCATTGAGATTCAGCCTCATAAAAAAATACATAATCATTCAAATGATACACATCCAAGCAGCAGGTTTTTATTTTTTTCAGATTTAAAAAAAAAATAGTGATTTGAAATATGATTTGATTTTTTTTAAATCTTCAAAAAATTAGTTTTCTTTTAGAGAGAAAACAAAATAAAGGTAAAACACTTTAGCAAAGACATAGTTTGGTATTTCTATGAACATAATAACAGAAAGATAATTTTATGCAGAGTTTGCAAAACAAACCTTGGGTCAGATTTTCTGAAGCTGCACAGTACTGGTCTTGGCATTTTAAAGAGAAAGGAAAGAAGAGAGCAGACACATAGCAGCAAGAAGAGGGGAACATACACCAGACCCTGAGAGACAAACAAGTTGAGGCTCAAGTCCTCTTGGCCATCTGGGTCTGATGAGGCCCGTGTTTCCTTTAGCTTTTTATTTTTTCTTTTAATGTCCCTATTCAACTTCTTTCTCTACTTAAGTTTCTGTTCTTTATAACCAAAATATCAATACTAATAATAGTAGCTCATACTTGAAGGTAAACAGAAATGGCCAGGAAAAAATTTAATGTGCCTTGTTATATTACATTTTCTCACACTTGGCTGAGATCTCATCAATGCAGTTCCCATATAACAAAGTTCCACGATTGATAAAAAAAGTGGCATAAGTCACTGTTTCTTTACACATAAAACTCCTGCTAAATTTGTGAAGATGCCAATACAAATATGGGGACCTTAGGTTCCACAAGACACTGTAAAAAAAACTATGAAAAGACAATTTTCAGCATGTGCTCACCAAGTTCTTAAACAGTGAATTAGAAATGAACAGTAATTTTCCTCTGGACTCCAGAAGAAATTAGAAGCAGAGTTTCAGACATTTCGTTCCCAGAATCTGATCAAATGAACAATATATAGTGCTAGCCTCAAACTCATGTCTTGTTCAAAGATCACAAATGCAAAGTTTCTGAGATGGTCTTTGTGAAACGTACACCTCGCAACTACTATTTTAATAAAGGAATGAAACTTGTATATCACAATCTGCCAGAACTAAAAAGTCTAAGCCACTACACTAATCGTTTCATATTATTTCTGCCACCATCTTGAAATCTTGAATCTCTACAGCATCTTTTCTTTAAAGAGTAAAAACTAATCACAAACCACCTTCATTTACTACTTACTGTTAAAATACTTAGGAACTATAGAAATACATTACCATTATTTTTAGTAGTAAACATTTCCTAGATACTGAAGTTCAAGTGAGAAATATTACAGTGTTTTTTAAGTAATTTTTAAAAACATATAGCTAATAAATGTCACTTATTAGCCAATAGCGATTCAGTATAAAGGAAGCAGTGCTGGAAGTATTCATATTACTATTATAAGTGACAACAGCAGCTATGATAAATGGTTGGCTGGTTTGTTCGGAGACAGGGTCTTGCTCTGTCACCCAGGCAAGAGTGCAGAATGATCACAGCAATCCTCCCACCTCAGCCTCCCGAGTGAGTGGGATTATACAAGCACACACTACCACACCCAGCTCATGTTTTTATATTTTGTAGAGATGGGGGTCTCACTACATTGCCCAGCCTGGCCTCCAACTCTAGGCCTCAAGCGATCCTCCTGCCTCAGCCTCCCAAAGTGCTGAGATTGCAAATGGGAGTCACTGAGCCGGGCTACTAAATGTTTTTGGTTACCAACCTAATCCAAACCCTCTTCTTGAAAAACTGCTCCTGCCCACAGTGTCTGTTATTATCTAGCAGTCATCTTGGTAGAGGGTGACTACACATTCCAGTCGGTTTACATGGGATTATTCTAAGAGTCAGCAGCCAATCAAATTCTGTCTCCCAAAAATTAAAAATAGAAGACAGTGGAACAATTATTGGTTAGCTCTAGAGAGCAAAGCAAAAGAGGTCTTGGAACATTAGGGATGTCAATCACCAATTTAGGTCATGTGAGAAATAATGTGTTTGTCCAGAGACAAAGACTCCTCCATGTGCCAAGCCTGTGCTACACACTTGGCATGAAAGAATGAATGAATGAATGAAGCAATGAATGAATGAATGAAATGGACAGAGTGTGCTCCTCTGAGCAGGTCAGCTTCCAGCAGGATGGTGGCATGTATAATGATAAACCATGACATGTACTGCAAAGGAAAATAAAACTTACAATGAAGGGATAAAGGGAATTTCATTTGATTTTGACTCTTAAGGAAAACTTAACTAAATGGCATTTAAGCAAATATATGGATAAGCAGAATAGAAAGGCAAAGAATGTTCCAGGCTGTGGAAACACTGTATGAGAAAAGCTTGAGTGAGAATAAGTCTAGATCTTGTTGCTATTGTTGTTGTTGTTGGACAGTAAACACAGGTGGCTCAGTAGTGAGACAAGCCACAGAGCTGACACCAAACTGTGCAGGTCATATAAAGATCTGGATTTTACCGTGAACGCAAGGAGCATCCATTAAAGAATTTTAAAGAGAAAGGCAAAAAGAGAGGAGACACACACCAGCAAGAAGAAGGCAATGTACACAAGGCCCCTCAGAGAGAACGAGAAAAGTCAAAGCTCAAGCCCTCATGGCCTTCTGAGACCCAGGAGACCTGGGTTTCCTTTAGTTTTGCTTAGTTTTGTTTTGGTTTTTATGTCTCCATTCAACTTCTTTCTCTACTTAAGATTCCCTTCTTTATGACCAAAATATCAATAGTAATAACATGTTTTCATATGAATGGTTAACTAATTATCAAAGGAATGTGAGAGAGACGGTATCAAGCAAAGAAATCAGTTAATCCCAAAAGCTACAATTCTCCAGAGTTAAAAGAAAAATGGAGGAGCTTGGAATAAGAATTATAGTTTTCTGAGCTAATAGCCACAATCATTCTCACGTATTTTAATATTAACATTCTCAAACCAATATTTATTAAAATAGACACAGTATTTCACAGATGAACAAAAGTATAATCATCAAGATCAAAAAGAGTCCATTTCGACCTAAAATGTAGTATAAGAAAGCTTGATGGAAAATTTAGCAGATTAAGATAATTTTCTGATAGTTAGTTGTCAATACTTTCTCCTATTGGAGGATTTGCTCAACTTCCTGCAGAAATTCTAAAAATGAAGATGCATTTAAAAAGTGAGAAAAAAAAACCATATTCATAGATTTGCTTCTGCCAATTCTAAATAAATAAGAGATTTAGAAAATGTTATTTCTGATTCCATTGGCTTACAGGGGAAAAAAAGAACTAAGTTGAATTACTCTGATGTTTCTAATATTATTATTCTTCCGAAAGTTTTCACATATTTGTTATTTAAAGATGAGAATTATATAGGCATGGATATTTGTACATATGTACAAATGTACATTTGTACACAACTTTTAACAAAAAAGGTGAAGCAAATAATGTGAGTCTGCACTCAATAGTCATGTCAACGTCTATTATCCAATCTAGTCTGCGGAATTTGAGTTGAGAACTATAGTTTGGCCATTTTCCTTCCAGGTAAATGACCCCAGAGATCGAGTTTCTCACATCTGTGATGCCCACCACAACGTGCAGTTACTGCCAATTAATAGCCTGAGATTAATTGTTGGAAATGCCACACAATAGCTGTAGTAGAAAACATTCTAAACACAGAACCACATTTATGCATTTAACAGCTGTGTCGGTCTAACAGTTCAGATTTGCACTGTTTTGCCATATGGTAACGCGGATCATTTTTCACTTAAAATATTACCAAAAAGATGCCCCATAGCAATATTACCCTGCTAATTCTGAAACTATACTTTCCCAGCTGTGTTTGTTATCCTCCTGTTATTAGATTCCCTATTTGCTCTAATTTTAATTAAAATATTTTATAACAGGGTTTTTTTTTTAATTTTAATTAGTGCCAACCAGGTCAAACATAAATATTATAATAGGAAACCTATAGAAAACAACCCAGCAATGGAGAAGAAGGATGTAAAATCTCAGGCTGATTCCTACCTTCCTATCGCTTCTTTTTCCTGTAACTGTCTTTACTGATGTAGAATCACTTCTAAGTTAAATGTGGCTGCCAACTTTTATTTTAATCTGATTGTTATAATAACCTATTACCATGATTTTATGGGAGAAAAAAAAAAAACCTGTAGAAATTTTCACATGTGCATTTAACCAGGAAGTAAATTAAAATGTCACCTTTTTAAATGACAGAACATGAGACCTATCCACGTCAGGAAGGGCACACTGCTGTCACCCATTCATCGAAACAACAAACACGAAGTCCTTTAGTTTTTAGGTCTATTGGTCTACTGTCTTTCTAACATTACTAAATTCCTTTAGCAGAACTTAAGAAGAAAGGTAGTGAAGAAAATGATGCCTTCATACTGTCTTCACGTTGCACTACATTCATGATGATTGCCTTGTGAGTCTCTACTATGTTTGGAAAATAAAGGCCCAGGGTCGTATAAGTAGCTCGATTCTAAAATAATCCATTTCAAGTAAAAATGAACACTACAGATTTTCACCATGATTGGTCAAATTTTCACTTTTAGGGAGGCAATTCCACATTTCAAGATCCCTAAGTACATTTCTGAAGCAATCACTATGTGCCAATATAAAAAATGTGAAGTTTGAAATCTCTATGAAGAGGTACTCTTCTGTCCTTTTCTCTAAGACTATCTTCTTCAAGTAAAACATTTAAGACACAATTTAGGTGGTGATTAGATTTAGAATGATGAGTCACCCCTACACATATGCCACTCTTGCTACTGTCCTAAGTAGGAAAAGTTCTCCTTTTTCCACTTACTGAGACTCTGTACCATTTGGGATGGAATTGCAACATCATACATATCCCTTCCATATAAACCTTTTAGGTTTCCAGGTATTTAATTAACAAAATATTTTTATTTGCCTGACCTTCCTACTGTCCAAATGTCTCAAGTTGTCATTTTTGAAACACATTTACTTAAAGATATAAGTTCCCAGGATATTAATACTGATTTTGTCATTCACTCGAGGAGTCATGACCACTTTGCTATCTGTGCTTCATTATCTACCTTTTTTGGTGACCGTCATTCTCACTGAAGTAGATACAGAATTAACGATTGATTATAAAGCACATTACAAATTGTCAGGGAATATTTAACTTTGTAATCAAAGTTGCTTAATCTTGGTTAAACTCATAGCCCCTGCCTATAGTACATTCTCTGTATGCATCAGGGCAATTTTGTTATAATTTATTATAAATAACACGAAGTGTATTTTATAAAAAGTTACAGATAGAGAAATTCCTCCAAGAAAAAGTTCATTAGTGACAAAGCTAGGGAAATCAATGGGGTTTCAGAATGTTAATCACACTAAGATGAGTAGCAGAATCTTAAAATCTTGTCTCAACGTACATTTCCAGCTTGGTTGCCTTTTATTTTTGCATAAATTAATTTTTATTAATAATGATACAGCAACAGTAAACCCTCAGGCAGTAGTATATGCCAGACACTATTCACAGTGTTTATGCATATTTACTTAATAAGTAATCAAACCCATGATAAATATAATTATTATCCATTTTTTACAGTTGAGAAAATTGAGACACCAATAAGATAGCTCATTTGAGTTTACACACCTAGTAAGTGACACAGCTAAGATTCAAACTCAGGCATAAATTAAGTATACACACACAAAAGAGCCCTGGACAGGGAGTTTTTTAAAAAGCTTCCAAACCTATGTGGTTTAAAGAAGGTGAATAATGAAGGCTCCAACCTCCTCACTGGAACGATAAGATATTATTTCATGCAACATTAAGTTAAGATACATTCTAAGCTGAGCGTTTTATGAATCAAAGAGTCCATCTATCTATAGCATATGGTCTCTTTGCTTTTTATTAGCATAACTCAATACTGCATTCAGGTATTCACATGTTTTTCCACAGAGCCAAGCCACTAAAATATAATATTGTAATAATGTCATGGAATACTTTGAGACTAGAAAAACTTTAATTCTCTAATTGGCAATCAAAGATACATAGTTTCCTGATATATAGTAGCCAAATTAATTCTATAAAATGCATTCACAAATACACAAAGCTGAACTATAAATGCATTTCAATCTCATATATATTCCCTTTATCATCTGACTTAATTTTATGAAGCCATTATTTCCTTATTTCTAACTTCATAACTTCCTCATTGCAATCACTACCAAAGCTAGTTATTCCATATTCATTATGTTATCTTCTGATCAGAAAATAATTTACCTACTCTGAAAAGACTCTTTTATTCAAAAACATAAAATAAACCTTAAATATTGCCCACTAAGCAAAATTTTAGTTAACTTGATACAAGAATAATTCTTCCAGACAAGATTATCACAAAGCAACCCCCTATTCTTAAATGTGGAAAAACACTACATTTGACATATTTACAAACTATAATTACTGCTTCTATAAAATGCCAGATTTACTCCATGTATCCATATAAAAAAGTACAATGAACTTCAAAGTTAATTAGCTACCCTACAAAAATCCAACAGTATTCAAATTAAAATGATCAAAACACGGTTAGAATTGTTATTTTCTTAAATTCCTCACGTATCAACTGTCTTAGTTTGCTGAGCATCAGCTTCATACTCAAAGTTACAAACTGGATTGCATTTCATTCTCAATGGCAAGAGAAAACAGAAACTTTAAATCCCTTTAAAAATTACTCCAATCAACTATCTAGGAAGCTTTGCCCTGGTAGAGAAAGTAGGAGAATCACAGAGCAGTTGCGGGGTGGACGATAGAACTTTTTAGCCACTGAACTTTTCTGCCCTGAACTTTTTCCCTTTTGTGACACAAGCCACGACATCAGAGTGAGCTCAGGTCCCTGCCGGGGCTGCGGTGCAGGGCACTGGTCCTCTTACCCCATGTGCACAGATAGAAGAATGAGCAAGAAAGCGTGAAGCTGCCAGTGTCGTTCTTCCAGCCAACCCCCTGCGACAGTGGCGGCAGAGTATCAATGTGACCTGCCTGCTCAAGCCTCCTGTGCCTTCCCTTCTCTCACTCACACTCCTCTGCTCTCCCTCTTTGTCAGATCTTCCCGCAAGCTGCCAGCGAGCCCCAGACAGCCCCATGAAAGACAAGCCTGTTACAAACTGGTTCTGTCACCGCAAAGCCATCAACTGATCACCTCGTGGGGAGAGGACAACAAAGGGCGGTGAGGACCCTGAGCCGGATTGTTTTCTCAAGAAAGGAGCCTGACCCGGCTGCCCACACGAGGGCCGGCACACACCGGGGCTTTGGGGACTTCGCTCTGCGCTGGTGGCACCCAAGTCCCCAAATCTCCCATGCAATGAATGCAAAGCAAACCACACCTACACTTGGCTGTCATAAAACAGCTTGTCTCTCTCACCGAAGTTTTCTTCTCTGCTAAGAATTGGGAGATGTAGAAAGACAAGGAGAAGTCATTTTTTTTAATTTGATGAAATGACAAAAATAGTGCGACACAAAGTGTCATTATATAGCAATTTTCTTACACTACATCAACATTTAAATAAGGAAACAAATACCTTTGAATGAAGTGCACAGATATGAAAAAGGGCCACATGGAAAAGATATCTCTAATAAATATTGCAAGTTAAAATATTTCAGTTATGACTACAGTTTTATGTTTCCTGCACAGAAAAAAAAAAAAAGTGCCGTGAACTTAACCAATCTTACTATGTAAATAAAACCAAGCTATTTAACTTTTTAAATTTTAACTGTCATTGTTCCTCAATATAAACTATGAACATTTTTGTGGAGTTTCATTTTCCATGATATTGAATTTCTTTTTTAACACTAAAGCTCTTTTTTTTTAAATAAAAAAAGTCTTTTGATTTCTTTTACTCTGAGAACTGTCAATAATAAAAGAACAGCAAGAAATGTAAATGGAGTGTGTGTTAGAGACTATAATGTTCCCACAGACAGATGCAAACAGAAGTAGTTATTAAACCCAATCAGTTGGCCTAATAAAAGATTTATGAGTACAAGAGCAGATGTATTCCAATGGTTATATCTAAGATACCATGAGAATATCTTTAATTGATATTCAAAAAAATTATTTTCTTGGAAAATAATCTCTGCTGTCTTCTCACTTTCAGAAGATACCCCCCTATTCCCCCAGGCCAACCCCTGCCCCTCCTGGCACTAATCTACTAGGGGCCGCTCAAATCTGTTTTCTGAGTGTAGCCCATCAATTTTTGTTATAATTTTGCACACACTACAATCAATCCAAACCCCTCCATTCATACTTTCATGAGATGAAATGGAACAGAAATGTAGTATTGTTTAACCAGATAGGAAATCTTAGACTATTAACTAAACTTAATAAACTACACATTTTGTAATTTCCAGAAGCCATGCAACTTACTTGTTGAGAAGATGGAACTTGGGGGTGATGAGAAGGAACTGTCCTTCAGGATCATTTATCCAGACCCCTTTTAGTAATGAAGGGAGCTGATTGGGGTACAGTAATATGAATAAGGGTGACCAGGAACAGAGGGGTAACATGGGAAAAGCAGACAGAAATCAAGCAATAGGATTTGCTGTTCAAACCTTCTATATTCGGCTCACAGCCATATTCATGACATGCTTCCACTGCCAATTTGGAATCCAGCCTTGAGCTCTGGGGCAAGGAGTGAAAGGCTGAAATGTGGGACAGCTCCCACTGCTCATAGTTCCTGAAAATGGGCATCTTTACAGATGGTTCAAAGCATAGAGAATCTTTGCTCTCTCTCCAGAACCCTAATTCAGTTCAAAATAGTTCATATCAGTACCCATTTCTGATGCTGAACTATATGCTAGCCGTAGATGCACTCAAGAAACTTTTAAAACAGCACAAAACAAAGTAAGATGTAACAATTAAGTAAAAATATAGGACATTTTAAGATAAAGTGCCCCCAAAGGCATAAGCATAGAAATTCTGAGTCGAGGATGGATTAGACTAGGCTAAAGATGGAAGAAAGTGCTGGATGAATTGAACTTACAGAGCAATAGAGGAGTTAGAGAGAAAAGAAATTGTATTAGCAAGGCTTCCAGTGAGGAATAAATATTCCATTTGTGCAAGAGCATGAGAAGAAAAATCTTATTGGAACAGACAGCTCCTATTAGTAAGTGGCTGGAGAGAAAGCTAGACAGAGTGGAACCAAATCATGTAGGACTTTGAATACATGTTACACGGTTTAGAATACATATCGCACAAAAACCTAAAGGCTTTTAAGAGCAACTGACTGGCTTGATGAATTAAAAAAAAAAAAAAAGATTTAGGACTTCAGCATGTAGAAAGAATCTCTGAACCTCAACTTCCAACTAAAAGTTGGAAGAACTAAAATTTAGATTAAGCACATGAAGAGATTTTCCATTTAGTCAAACTTCTTTCTAACACAGATTTCTTTAATTTAGTAATGTTAAAAAAAAATCAAGATGTATTCCTATTAATTCCCTCCATTTTACCTTTAATTATTAATATACGCTGGGTAGCAAAAATGAAATAAATGTTCTGTTAAGATACATAATTAGGTCCCAGACTACTAAACTCAAAAAAATCTCATGAAACTGTCATTATGTACATGAGAAATCTGGCTTGGCAAAACGTTCTAGATTTGCATATGATTTAACCCATTCACCTTAATGTACATCTTTTGATCCATAGTTTTACATTTGAATTTCCCAAATCCAATCTAATCAAGACTGTATCTGGACCAGGTCAATGATTGGTTTCAAAGCAGTTAAACCTTCAGTTCTAATTTCCTACCTATAGAGCTGACTGCAGCGGGGAACCAGTGTAGCCAAGTGGTTTGTAGGAAGCTATTAAAATTGATTCACTTAACCGCTCCAATAGAGTCTATTTTAATTTAATTAAATATTTATCTCTGAGAAGGAATACCAGAAAGGAGAATGACAATGGTTTCTATTTGAGGTGTTCTCTCCTTCTGATGAGAACAGCCAACTTCTTTTTGCAAATTAATTTATATATGTCCAATGAAGCTTCAAAGAAAGTTCTGGGAGAAGATTAAAAGAGAGGCCTCAAGTTGAAAATGTATAAGCGCAAATAAAGGAAAAAGCAGCACTGTGAAGAGTACCACCAATATGATGGGGACATGTCATCGCTGTATGTCATTTGTAGAATTATTACACAGACTCACGTTTTCTAGATTTACAGAGTCCTTGTCATATAGGAGAATCTTACCTGTGCTGTCTGTGTAACCTGGGGTAGATTAAACTCTCAGTTCTATAGTTTTCTCATTACCTGTTAAGATTATTATATGGACTAAACAAATGAAGATGAACTACTCAACAGTGCCCAGAACATAGGAAAACATCAGAAAATGCCAGAAAAAAATCAGAAAATTTCCTGACAACTCTCAACAATCACTCTCCTGCCTCCCGACGTGAAAAGCTTAAAAACTTTGCTTACAATAATAATGTTCTTTATATAACAGACAACAATGTAACATTTGCCAAATTGTTCTTATCACAAATGATATAATCATTAAAACAAGGCTACAAAATATATCTTATGTCAAATCAAGCTTTAGAAATTTCAATTTAAAGCCAGGCATGCCTGTAATCCTGGCTACTCAGGAGGCTAAGGTGGGAGGATCACTTGAGCCCAAGAGTTCGAGACCAGCCAGGACAATATAGCAAGACTCCGCTTCAAACAAATTCAAATTATACTTGCAAAAGTCTTTATTTTAATCCATTGATTTTTAAGTAATGTATTAAATATTCATACATTTGAAGCAGAAATATGCTGTAGTTTTAAATTGAGACTACCTTTCAATTTCAATTTGTGATTCATTTTCACATAGAAACCACCCAGATCTCCTGATTTTATTTTTTTATAGATAGATAGATAGATAGATAGATAGATAGATAGATAGATATAGTTTGCAATGTCTCACAAACGCTCGCTATTTGCTGTATTTGGAGGAATTGTGTCTAGAGAACAGGGTGGGAGAACATTAAAAGGAGACAGTACCTGAGTTCAGAACAAAGCTTACCCTCCCATGCACAAAGACAAATATACAATCAAACAGGGACAATGCAGTACAGGGACTGCCGGTACACTCAAGGGACAGGGAGAGCACAGTGGGTAAACAGAGATTCGTTCTGCCAGAGGGCGGGGGCTGGACCTGCAGGAAAGAGGCACTGAACTAGGTCTTCGAAGATAAGCAGGAACTCACTGGTGAAGGGAAGGCAGAGAGGCCCTAAGCAAAAAGGACAGACAGTATAATAGCGACATTTATGAGTAAGAAAACAGTAGTGCTTGCAGGGAACACAAGAAGCTGGATCTGCCTAGAAAGTCAGGGAATTAGGCTGGAAACGCAGACTGGCAGAGGTTGGGAAGGGCGTTGTAGCCCACAGTTAGAGGTTTTTATCTACATGCATGGGAAGCAATGCCTTCATTTCTGGAAATATCTGCAGAGGTTATTTTCCATTGTGAGAACTGACAACTACCACTTCCTGCAGCTGATCACATTTCAAAGGAAGCCAGTCCATTTTTAGAGATAAGATGAAAAATATTTTCCTTTCTAATAAGATATAACAATATCCTTATGATTCTTAATGAGAATAAGGTGAGTGTTATTTTCTTTATTGCATGAATATTCCTGCTAACACTGCTCAGAATTAAAATTTACTTTTGAATTAAACTTCTGTTCAAACACATAGATAGGCACATTCTAAATAAGTTACTTCCTTCTTTCCTATTAAAAGCCATAGCTTTTAAGGTCCTTACCATTCCATAGAGCAGGCGTCCTCAAACTATGGCCCACGGGTCACATGTGGGCCACCTAGCACATTTATCCGGCCCTCTGGGTGTTTTTGCCACCGCTGCCTGTCCTGCTTAGCAGCCGACTCGTCCCGGGCCCACAGTGCACACTCTCCAACGGTCTGAGGGACAGTGAACTGGTCCCACCCTCGTTTAAAAAGTTTGAGGACCCCTGCCACAGAGTTTTGCACTAAAAAATTTTTCAAACTTTGATGTGTGTTGGATGAAAAACAAAAGTGCACCCAAAATTGTATTGGTCATTAATCTTACTACTCTGGTTTTTAACTAAAACACTTACATGCTGACATAAAAAGCTACTCCACCACGAGAAAAAAAACGAAAAACAAAACATTAACAATAGAGCTCAAGGTACAAAAACTTTTCCCCTGACTTTGGCGTCTATAAAGACCACGACTCCAGCCCACTCGCAGGCTGCCTCTCCTCCCGGCTCTAATTTGCAGCATTCCACGTCGCTGGTCATTAACAACCCCAAGCTGCCTTCAGCCGCACAGTGAAAGACCATCACATTACTACAAATAAACAATCCCTTCCTCCCCTGAACGAGTGACACATTATTCCGAGCACGTCCTCTCTCTGCTTTCATGGCTCTGCCAAAGTCCCCCATGAGTGGGAGAAAGGGGTAAAGAAAGAGAGAGAGAGAAAAAAATATCCCACAACTTGTCTCAAGCATGTAGAGGATGATTTGTGTCCTTACTTATGGGATAGGACTGTCACTGCTGATCTGCTTTCAGGCCGAGATTACATGTGATAAGGGCTGACCTTCTTTAAGTATTCACACATTATGCACTCATGGAGAGCGGGCAGGACACAAAAGTCCTTCAGATGTCCTGGACATCAATCAAGTTCACAGCATGGAGCCTGCCAAACTTTTCTTCCATTTACTCGGGGAGAGGAAGGGGGAGTCCAAGACAGACTTAATAAAGTTTAAAGCTGTGCCACAGTATATCTGGGGAGACCATTGTTATTAAAAGGGTGATGTTTGGAGAGAAAAAAAAAATTCTCTGCAGTTACCACTAGCAACAAAAACAATTCACGCACAAATATAGAGACAACCCGATTTCATTCCAGCTCTAAAATTTCAAAACTTTTATTATAAACTAGGTCTCAATGGCTTTAGCAGAATGCCATTTTCTTTGGTGAAGCCATTTTATTAAGGATATATTTCAAAAACTAAAAATGTAAATTTTCTTTTATAGCAACCATAACTTAAGTTATCTTTTTTGAGGCATTTATAAAAGTCATAGAGGAAATAAATCTGTTAAAAAATACTCTAAGCATATCTTAATATAAATTGAACACCAGTCAAGAGCATAAGTAATTTTTTACCTAATACAAATATTAACTGGCAAGAGCTCCAATATTATAGAGTAGACATGGCAATATCTTCTGATATAGGCTTTCAATGTTGGTCTTTTATCATTGCCCCTGCCCACAATTCATTAAAGGGATTTGAATTAGCTTTTAAGAAAGAACAAATAAGCCCCAAACTGCGTTCTCCTAAACCATTGCAACACTATATATTTGGAGCACATAATTTGATCAGCAGCACGATCAAACCCATCAGGGCAAGACAGAATTTGATGATATAATATCTCAAATCTATAAAGATATTTACCTAGAGATTACAGAATTCTTTTTAAAAGCTAATGTCTTGCTATAAATACAACAATTATATGCACACCGATGTACAAGAAGATGAGACACAAAAAGGTTAACCAACAATGCATGAGATAACAGAGCAATGAACACTGGAAGAGTAGAAAGAGAATTAAAATCAACTTACATGTTAAACCATTAAAGAAAATTAATTCAGTGAGTTTGCTAAGATAATCAAAACAACAACAAACCCTCCCGATTGCCTTATATGTCCATAATTCCTGCATGGATGCTTAATTTATTATTTGGTTTCAGTGTTACTGTACTAAAGGGTTGTAAAGTCAAATTTGCACCCTAGTCATGGGAAATTAGGTGATAGATAAATGTGATATTATTCTTTACATTAATAACTAGAGAGTAATCCATCACGTGGTAAATAGGATTATCTCAGGCTAGAAACTGAAACTGAATGGAAGGAAGATATCTTGGCAAGAGAGAGGGAGCAAAGAACCCAAGGAACACAAGTACAGTTATTTCCAGATAGAACAAGAATGATGAGAACTACAGTGACGGCAACAATGAGGTTGAAGATTGTATGATTATGCCACATACCACTCAGCAAGCTTTTACTATTTGATAGGCACTACATTATGCACCTAACATATAGGTTGGGATCACAAGCGTTTGGGATTTTTCTAGATTTGGGAGTTTTTGCATATATATAAAGAGATGGGGGTAGGTCTAAGTGTTAACATGAAATTCATTTATGTTTCATATGCATCTTATAGACATAGCCTGAAGGTAATTTTATATAATTTTTAAAATAAATAACTTTGTGCACAAAACAAAGCTTGTGTACACTGAATCATCAGAAAACAAATCGAAGAGTCCTTGTGCTTTGGGAGGGAGACTGAGGCAGTACCGCAGGCCCACAAAGAAAAGTGAATGAATCCTGCAACGTATTAATAGTCCATCCCAAATACATTATTACCTGCACATTATGGACCTTTGAGGTTGATCATTAAAGAGCTCAAACTTTGAAATCCTTAAAAGAAAATAGTCCATCCCTCCTGAGAAGAGTCTGTGTTTGTTTTAACAAAAGAGGCAGTTCTTTATACCAGAAGAAGAGCTTTCTAGAAGATTTACTTTACCCCAAGTATATGGAACTACTTAAGAAAGAGTTTTTGTTTGTTTAAATAACAAAAGACACACACTGCTATTGTAATTGTTAACACTTTGGCTCCTAGACTCCAGAGAGTTAAAATTACACACTGTATAAACCATGAAAACTGAGCTCCCAGTCTGACTGACCAGCAGTTCTATTTTAAAGAGATTCTAAAAACATGACCTTCTTTATCAAATTAATGCTAAGGCATCCCAGAGCAAAAAATCAAAATCTCTATCATCTGTTTACATCCATGCTAGCTGAACAAAGTTTCATATCCAAACCAATTTCTTAGAGAGGATGACTTATCACTGTTACTTCATACTAAAATCAATTGTACTTGAAATTCATATAAAACCAACCTGAACTTATACAAAATCAGTAAATCGAAAATATTTTAAATAGAAATAGTATTTATAAATAAAAATTACACTTAACATAAAAGGAGTTAAAGTATAGCTCTTATTTAAACCTTTGAAGAGTATATGCTTAAGCTATTTCTCCATACACCATAAGCAGACAGCTCCTAGAAAATCTGCTTTCCACTATTTGGAAAATACCAAAATATGAGAATTGAATGAGAAGGAGCTTCTTAAAGTAGAACAGAAGATATCAGTATAATAACAGAGGGAAAAAATTGTTCTTATTTAGCATATACTAACTTTTCCATAAAAAGCCTTCATAACAGTGTTATGAAATGTCAGTATATAGTTTACACATTTATTAGTAGACTTAGCTCTTAGTAGTCTTCAAAAATTGATGCCAGAAGAAATATAAAGGTTTCAGGAAGTTAATTTTTTATTTAAGGTGACATTTAAAATCTATGTGCATATAAAAGTACTTTCAAATAAAGGAAATAATGTCATGATTTTTAGTTCAGATTCAAGACATGCTAAACGTTTTCATCTCTTCTCCCTAAGTCAACTGTATATACTGAAACATCTTCCTAATGACAGTTGATACAAAAAGATGCCCGAAAAACTTACAGTATCTCTTGAACAAGTGCTGGTGTGTGTGTGTGTGCGTGTGTGTGTGTGTGTCTGTCTGTCTGTCTGCATTCCCTTATCTACCTTCACCTGGCCCCATATAAAAAACACAACTGCTTGGTGCCTTGAATTGTTTTCTTTATAACAAGTAGTAGTTCTTGATAATGTCATTAAAGCCTTTCTAACAGATTCCATTCCACGCATGGAGAATTTTTGGAAGATTGAGAGTTGGTGTGAATGTTTCATCAACTAGTCTGTGTTTAAAAAAAAAAAAGTAAAATGAACTTCAAGTACCTCATGTATACAGGCATAGACATTAGTCGATCAAAGAATATCACAATACAAGGAATTAGACGTTAGTTAAACTCAAACTCAAACTTTGAGATGGAGATACTTCTTTCTCTGCCCTGTCTACAGCATTACAGCAAAAGCAAAAAGATTTTTAACGTGCCTGAAATGACAAAAATAAGATGCTTGATTTGTGGAGGTCAAGAGGATGAGCTTTAGTGATCATGATATCAGATGAAACCAGTGATATATTTTGGCACAAAAACAATTTTCAACTAGTCCGATGGGAAGACATAAAATTGCAATACTATTCTTGTCAATATGAGAGCCTGAGTTACATACACATTCCCTTATCTGATCACCCTGTATGGCTCCGTCTGCTACCGCCAAACACCCCTGCTGAAAAGTGAAAAATTGAGTCAAGCAGTGAGTTATCCTAAGGATCCTGCCAAATGAAACATACAAACTTAACCTTAACCAAAATGAGTGAAACTTGTATTTATCCAGATGATTTAGCGCCCATTAAGACAGGCAATGTGATTTAAATTGTCACCGTAATTTCCACTCTGAGGTCTCCCAAAAAGTTTATAGTGGAAGCACTTCAAAGTCCTCAATTCCTCTCATTAGCACCTCCGCCAAAGGATGTGTAAAGAAAAAACAAAAGCAAAGACGTTCAAAAAGAAGTAGCTGATGGTTTAGAAACACTTGCTTTGAAAATGTTTTCAATTTTTGATTAAAATGATATGTGTCTAATTAGAAATTGAAGGTCGAACAAAAACATTTAGTTTGCATTTTAGGAAACAGAATCATAAATTATTCGCATATTAATCATTTACCTTCTGCCTTTTCAATAGCGGATATGGGGCTCTGCTTTGGTTATATGACATCATGTCTTTGTGTTGGTTTTTACATTATCACTTTCTTGAAGTGGTTACAAATAGGAATAGCCTATGGAAATTCAGTTTGAAGTCTTTCTGAATTATAATAAGCAGCTTTAGATTCATCTCATATTGAGCTACATAAATTATTAGTGGCCTGCCAGTCCTAGAATAGATGCTTGTGATGTCCTTACAAAATCCTTATGGTGGCTGACAAGGTGCTCCGAGACATGGCTTCCAATCCCTACCTCATTGGGCTCATCTCTTCTCCCCCTTCATCCCGTTCCTCAAACACACCAGGCATGCTCTGGCTCAGAGATTTATATCTCCTGATTCCTCTGCCTAAAACACTCTTCTCTTAGATATTTAAAAACTTCCTCCATTACCTCCTTCAAATCTTAGTTCGATTCTTATCTTTGCGATGAACTCTACCCTACTTCTCTATCTACCATGACAACCAATTCCACCCCTAAACCCTAAATCCTCCTTACAATGCTTTACTTTTTTTGCCCACAGCACTGAACATCTTCTAACCATTATCTAATTTATTTATTTACTATGCTTATTGTTAACTGTCTCCCCTCGCCCCCACTAGAATGTAAAAACCCCAATGACATTGACCTTGGTCCATTTTGTTCACTTACATATCCCAGCACTGAAAACAGTGACTATATGATAAGTATTCAATGAGTCTTTTTGAAAGTGAGTTCTGTGTCAACTCCTGTCTCTCTCTCTTCCTAAAATATATGACCCTTGATGCCATCCATTACACTCATCTCAATTACTTTTTCCTTGCAAATTCCTCCTTGCCCTCTGGTTTCAACACCATTCTGATGAATTTCTTCTTTCAAAAGTCACCAAATGAATTTTTCTTAGTCTTTATCCTTTTCATCCCTAAGGAAGAATGGGCTTCCTTTTTTAAAAATGTACTTCTCTTCCTAAGAAGCTTATTATTCATTTGAAAGTCAATTAAACAAAAACAAGGTACTAGGCACTCACTAGAAGCTTTTCCTTTGGTTTTCATGATGAGGGCCTATTTACCAAAGCTTCTTCCTTTTCCATTCTTAAAAGTATAGGTGATCATGATTCTTTCCAATAATCTCTTCTCTTAAACATGTTCTCTCATAATATCAGGGCTTCAGTAAATATCATTTTGACTGCCAAGCTAAATGTTTTTCTGAGTGACCACCTCTTATCTTCCACTGCAACTGCACGTCTAAATATTACTATTCCTCCTACAGGAGTTCAAATCCTACCTCTCCCAGCTCTAGAGATATTGCCTTTCTTTGTAGCCATGTGGCTTTAAGCCCTATATCCATCCTGTATGTTGGGCACTTTCTACTTGTTTAAGGCAGAGCTCTAAACACAGAAGGTGGAAAAAGTCAGATACTTACTGTCTTAGTTTCTGCAGCTAAGGCACATGCCTAAAATCCTCCAAATGAGATGTACTCATCCCAGAGTTTACAAGCAGCTACCAAGAAAAAACCTCAGGGCATTCATTCCCACTGATGACGGTGGGAGCAGTAGTAGCTACATTCTGTCCTGAAAGGCAGCAGTAGCTCCAATTGTAGTGGCAGCACCCAGCCTGAGAGTTGACCATGTGAGCAGCACAAGTGGAGATTCCTACGCTAAGCTCTGGTGACAACGATGTCCTTACAGCATAAATTCCAAAGTGAAATTTTAAGTATTGTTCTTGGCCGTTGTCTCTTTGAAACCTGGTTCCCCATCTTCCTGAAGATTCTATGAACTATTAATAGCTAACATCATCTTGATAACTTTCTTTTCTGTGTTAATTAATCAAGGTCAGTATCTGCTGGTTGCAACTGAAAAAGCTGACAGCTAATATCCAAGAAGATCCAATTGATAATCTCAGCGGAAATAATTGTTTCTTCTTCTAAACTTCCACAGCACTTGTTTTACCCCGTATTATAATTACGCATGTCATCTTCCCCACCACATTTTATATTTCCTCAGGGTGGGGTGCCTGTCATTCATCTTGGCCCACACTTTTAACATTTCTCTCCTTGTCTATTTCAGACCTCCTTAAAAAACAAACAAAACATTGCAAGGATCTTCCATCTGGCCCAGGGAGCTGCCCTAAGTTCCTCCTTCTGTCCTCTTGATCTGACAAGGTTTCACCACTCTGTTCCTACAATTACCTCCATGAATAACTTATTTAGAAATTCTCTAAGTGTCTCCCTAATATCTACCTCTTAGGCCATTCCCTCATTTCCACGCACGAAAATCCTTTTGCTCCAGCAGTATCTGCGAAGCATCAATATGTTGTACTAAGACCACTCGAAGGCAAAAGATCAGTCTTTCAACAACAGGTACTGGGAAAACTAGGTAGCCCCATGCAAAAGAGGGAACTTGGAACCATATACACAACTTGGAATTTGGAATCATCTTACACCATATACAAAAATTAACTCAAAATGGATCAAAGACCTAAACATAGCAATTAAAACTATAAAACTCTTTAGAATAAAACACAGGAGAAAAGCTTCATGTCATTGCAGTTGGCAATGATTTCTTCCATAGGATAGCAAAAGCACAGGCAACAAAAGAAAAAAAATGAACTGGACTACATCAAAATTTAAAACTTTGTGCAAAAGATACAATCAACACAGTAAAAAGGCAATCTTAGAATGGTAAAAAAAAAAACAAAAAAACATGTGGATCATACATCGAATGAAGGGTTAATGTTCAGACCATATAAAGAACTTCTACAACACAATAACAATGAACAAACAACACAATTAAAAAATGAGCAAAGAACATGAAGAGAAATTTCTCTTAAGAAGATATACAAATTGCCGATAAGTTCAGGAAAAGACACTCAACATTGCTAATCACTGGGGAAATGCAAATCAAAACCACAATGAGATACTACTTCACACCCAATAGAATGAGTACTATCAAAAACACAAACTTAAATGAGGACATGAAAAATTGAAACTCTTGCGCACTGTTGGTGGGAATGTAAAATAGTGGAGTAGCTACAGAAAACATTATGGCGGTGCCTCAAAAAGTTAAGAATTAAAAGCAGTGTCTCAAAGATGTATTTGTACAACTGTGTTCATGGCAGCATTATTCACAATATCCCAAAGTTAGAAGCAACCCAAGTCTCCACCACTGGACGAATGGATAAACAAAATGTGATATATATAATACACACAATAGAATATCATTCAGTCTTAAAAAGGAAGAAAATTCTGGCACATGCTACAACATGGATGAAACTTAAGGACATTGTGCTAAGTGAAATAAGGTAGTAGCAAAAAGATAAAGATTGTATGAATCCACTTGAGATATCTAGAGTGGGAAAATTCCTAGGGACAGGAAGTAGAATCGTGGTTTCCAGGAGCTGGGAGGAGGGGAATGGGGAGTTGTTTAATGTGTACAGAGTTTGTTGTGGACTGAATGTTTGTGTTCCCCCAAAGCTCCTATGTTGAAGCCCACACCCCTAATGTGATAGTATTTGGAGGTGGGGCTTTTAGGAGGCAATTAGGTTTAGATGACATCATGAGGGTGGGGTCCTGGTGATGGGATTAGTGCCCTTATAAGAAAAGGGAGAGAGACCAGAGCTTGCTGGCAGCACACTCACTCACGCACTTACCCTCTGCCTCAACCTCTTTCCCTACCACGTGAGACCACAACAAAAAGGCAGCCATCTGCAAACCAGAAAGTGGGCCCTCACTATGAACCAGAAACCAGGAACAGAAGCTTCCGGCACCTTGATCTTGGACTTCCCAGCCTCCAGAACTGTAAGAAATAAATGTCCGCTGTTCAAGCCACCCAGTCTACGGTATTTTGTCACAGCAGGCTGAGTAGATTGAGACAGAGCTTCAGCTTTGCAAGATGAAGAGAGTTCTGGAGACAGGTTGCACAGCAATGCGAATGTACTTACTACTACTGAATAAAATAAAGTAATAAAAATGATTAAGGTGGTAAATATCGTATTATGCATATTTTACAATTAAAAATTTTTAAGTGTTATTTTAAGCAGTCTTCTGCTCAATTCAGGCTTTCAGAATACTACATCCCAGCCTATTACTCCCAGCACTGCTGTCAGAGTGATTAGCTTCTCCAAACCCTGCAGTGGCAGCCAAGTGTGGTGGCATGCACCCATAGGCCCAGCTACCACTAGGGAGGCTGAGGCAAGACTATCATTTGAGCCCAGGAGTTAGAGGCTATAGTGTGCTATGATCGTGCCTGTCAATAGCCATTGCAATCCAGCCTGGACAACATAGCTAGACCCCATCTCTTAACATAAAAAAATACTGCAATGGCTCCATACCATCCTCTGTATGTTATCCAAGCTCCTCAAACAGAAGCATCTGAGCTACCCAATTCTCGGACTCCATATCTCATGTTCCAGTCATAACATCCTATTTCCAACTGCGATCCTCTCTAATGTGCTATCTTCTTTTTCGGGTCTCTTCAACTCAGTTCAGCAGAATGTCACTGAATATGCTCTATACATTGAGCACTGAGAGAGGACAGGATATATAAATTAATTAAGAAAATGTTTCTATCTTCAGGAACTTCAAAGTCTAGTGGCGAAACACACTCACCAAAGATTAGTCCAATTATTGTGATATATATCAGTCCAATTATTGTGATATATATACTTTAGCTTGGACGCATAATTATATGTTGATAAGTATGTATATGAATACCTCTACAATTTTACTTGTTAAATTTCTTCCATGTTTTCAAAAGTTTTCTAACTGTTCTGTAATACTTGGATCACATTTTTAACATATTAATATTTAACTTTTTACTAATATTTGATCAATATACAGAATCCCTGCAACAGGAACAGTAGATTTCTGCATCTTTTTACATAGAAACACATAATCTTGGAAGCACATACTTACCACAAACAGTGCATCTTTGAAAAATTTTAAAGTTTAAAAATATGATGAGTTTTCTTGAGAATAAGAGATATCAATTTTACAGCTGAACAGGAAACACAGGTACATTTTCTTAATAGTCCATTTACCGTTTTAAACTAAGGTCATTTTGCCTCTTTTCTGGTTTCGTAATTAAAGTTTCTCCTGCCATTTAGTAAACACAATCCCAGCCATGAGAGACAAGAATGACCAGTTCAAGTTCAAGGGTTCACTGCACATGAATATCCATAAATACCCCTTGACAGTCTTGGTAGTATAATGAACTTTGCAATTACTCAGCAGGCCATCAGCACAATACATGAACAAAATGCTTCCAAAGTCAAACAGCAAAACATTATACAAATAATACCAACCCTTACAGTTCACGCAACTTTTGGACACTAATTAAATTTCAACAGTTCCTCCTAAACCTTTATCTATTTGCAGGGAGTTTTGCTTTACTGAGCTATGCTTATGGGAAATAATTAATAGAAAAAAGGTGTTGGCGTTATATACAATTGGGGGATGCCAATTAGCAAAACCCTCCTTCAAAACGACACCAGTTAATTCCAGCATGAGCCCTCAGAGTGTGAAATAGCCTCCCTCTTACACAAATGCTAGTGCTTCATTGTTTTTAGGAGTGTCTCCAATCATCCTATATGTAACCTCCTGGGGTAAATGCTTTGGGCCCTGCCTTTCTGTTGACTCTGCATTGAAGAGACGGTCCTTCTTGAGTTAAATCATTTGAATAATAGTGTGCTTTCCTTTCCTTTGCTGGCTCTTCTCTTGTGGCAAGTTTACCTCTACAAGACTGTCTTTGACCCGGTTGCAATTATCAAGTACAAAGTCATACACAGACAAAAGGTCACTATTAGCACCACCAATAAAAGGTGTAGAACATAAAGGAAAATATAGGTGCATAAAAGCAGGCATCTGGTCTACCAATTTAATGATCTGAGTAGTCTGGACATTAAAGTATAGGACTAAAAGTGAAAAGGTATATAAACGTGTATATTCCATTTAACACAACTTATTTTAACTTATGATTTTTTTAGGCAATAAACTGAAGACAGCCTTTGTGCAAAGTACGTTGGAATGAATAGAAGTAACAAGTAAGTTCAAGATTATCACGTTGGTAAATAGCTATCCCTCTGCTATTTTCATCACAAAGGGTTTATTGTTAACCTGGACATCTTCAGAATAGGCTGAGCCTTCATCATCCAGTTCAAAAGGGAAGATGAATAATAATGCAAACTGAGTGTCCCTCTCAGAATCACACACTGAAGAAAAAGCATATAGAATTTGTTAAGGAAATAGAGAAAATTTGAGTTTTCTCCTCTACGTTTTAATCAGATAACTTTAGGTAACTGGTTAAGCACTTCAGACTCCAAGAAATTAATCTATGAAACAATCCACCTTTCTATTTCTACAATAGATTTCTATTTCTAGATTTGATTTTTTTAAAATTTTTTTTAATAAAGTAAAACACAAAAGAAAATAAGTTAATTGGGAAACAGATTCTTCTGGATTTGGACACCAATATTTCTTTTCATCATGTTTTACAAACAAAGCTCGTTGAATTTCTTACTCTGATGGAGAGCTACTTCTTTTTAAATGGGCCTTAGAGAAAGAAGCAATAACCTGTTCTATGGATAACTTAAAATAGTTAAAAAAAAAATCAGCCTTTTAATTTTTAGAAAATACAGACTTTTTAAAAAAATTAACTGTAGCATACCTGATCACATTTTAGAAACGTAAGACTTAGGATAATCGTCATAATTACCATTTTTATCTAAAATAATATGAAAATTCTGGGAAAAAACTTTTAATAGTCACTAAAAATAATACAAATGTTAATAGAATTTGTCTTTTGGGAAAATGGAAATAGTGATAATATTGCAAATATAAGATATGAAATACTGGAAGTAACAAATGGTAAAAAAAAAAAAAATTGTTTAACGTGGATGGACAGTATGAATAGAATGTTATTCTGTAGGAGGTACAGCTTCATAATCATGTTCTGAAAGCTGTAACTTTAGGACTGATCCTAATGTTACTATTTGTGGTTGAATTCCTGACCAAGATTTCAGAATCAAGTAAGTCACATATATGACTAAAATGTTATAAATTAAAAGATTCAAATATAAGCCTCTATATAATACAATAAAATTATGTTCCAAGTTCTATAAAAAGAGCAAAGATGTATTATACACATTTATTATACAAGAGGCCCTGATGTAATATCAAGTGTACTTTGTAACACATAAAAATGAAATCATCTTTGGTAGCTATAATAAAAATTAAACAAATGTTTAATTAACAATTATATTAATATTTGCTGTCTTCATGTTAAGACTGTATCAAGTCTTTGAAATTCATGGCACAAATCTGAACAACGTTCTTTATTTTGATAAACTATCCTATGGCAAACAGATATTAAAAAACGATTTCAGTGACCTGAGACTTTGACCCTAACCCTACAACAGCTATTTAATACAACAGCTATTTAAAAAATTACTCCTGATCCTAATAAAGATGACATTTCTGAAAATCTCTTTCAAACGTAAAGATGAACTCTCAAATATGTCCCATTTACCTTCTCTAAGTTATCCTAACCTAAGGAAGCAGCAACTTCTGAGAACTTAACCAAATAAAGATGATGAGGAAACAATTCATGCTCAAAAGTAGGCGACCTCAAACTATGGCCCGAGGGCCACATGCGGGCCACCTAGCACATTTATCTGGCCCTCTGGGTGTTTTTGCCACCGCTGCCTGTCCTGCTTTGCAGCTGACTTGTCCCGGGCCCACAGTGCGCACTCTCCAAAGGTCTGAGGGACAGTGAACTGGTCCCCTGTTTAAAAAGTTTGAGGACCTCTGCTCAAAAGGCTGAGTCCATCAAGGTACTTCACATTGCCACGAGTATGGTACCTGGTATTGCCACATCCAAAATATACCCCCAATGGAACCACTTCTTGCCACTTCTATTGCAAAAAACTTCTAGCCGAAGTCACCACGATCTGTCCTGCAGACACTAACGTGACAGCTTCCTCATTAGCCTACTGATTGCACCTGTGTCCTGCCATAGACTGTCCTCCACTTAGCAACCAGAGACAGGACCACAAAGCATAGCTCACATGTGACATCCCTCCCTAACGTCCCTCAGTGACAAACAAAACCACACTCACTACTGTGGCCTTTGTGGTTTGGCCTCTGCCTGCTTAGGTGACCTCTTTTTCTTATCACTTTCCCCTTTGTCCAAAACATTCCACGAATGCTGGTTTTCTTTCTGTCTGCCCTGCAGGCGTTCCTCTCTCTTATTTTCGTTATTTGGGTTGCAGTTTCGTGACCATCCTAAGTAAAAGAAACCACCACCGTTTTTACCTTATTTTATTTTCTTCGGAGTATTTATCTTGATCTGGCTTGATAGCCTTTGTTTGTGTATTTATTGTCTGCCTTCTAATAAATATCAACACCTTG
Source organism: Mirza zaza (assembly GCA_008750895.1). Classification (NCBI taxonomy): domain Eukaryota; kingdom Metazoa; phylum Chordata; class Mammalia; order Primates; family Cheirogaleidae; genus Mirza; species Mirza zaza. Next base: position 46,869 of record VSMD01020627.1, read on the forward strand.
GGGACAAGTGGCCACCACAATGCCCCAAGCATCTATAACTGTGCGTGGCATGATTGATACATAGGGAATAAAGTAAATTGTATCATTCATATTCATATTGGGGACATGTTCACTATAAAGTCCTAAGCATCTATAACTAGGCCTGCTGCGTACAACTGATATTTATAGGGAATGAATAAAGTAAGTTGTATCATTCATATTCTTATTGTATTTACAATATAACAATAACCCCTTGTCAACTGTGTTCTGGAGTGGCTTGGACCATAGATCAACTGTTCAGGTAACACTCACCCTCAAATTCCCATTGCAGCTGATATAATGGGTTACTTCCCTTTCCCAATACCATGAGACTTGTTAAGTTTTCTCTACCACTGACCTGGGAAAGAGGGCACACAGGAGAATTCTAGAAAGTGAGGAAACTCCTAAAAGGCTGGCAGATTCAATTTTAACCTGCAGTACATGAATTGTCTTCAATGGTCAAGATCAGTCATCTCTCGTCACCAGAGAAAGGAAAGAGCTTTCTCAAATCAAGATGAGATAAGCTAAAGTTACTTCTTTCTTTAATATATATAAAGAATATACAGCATACAAATGTCGATTCCAATATATCAGCGACTGGAGTCATGATTATTCAAGCTAGGAGCTTTGGCCCCAGGAGCTAAATTACAGATTTGGCAATTCTGCATTCAACAGTACTATTAAGAACCAATGTCATCTTGCTGGGTTTTAAAACATATTTTTGGTGTGGTCTCAAGGAAACTGCCTTGGTCACAGGATTCCCAGCTCTATTTCAATCCTGAGTAGGTCACTTAATCCCTGTAAAGCACCAGTTCTCCCTATAAAACAGAAATGTCCTTATGCCTCACAATATTGTCACATGGAGAAAATGATATATGTGAAAACTTGTAACCTGGATGATGTCACACAAAACTAAAGTCCTCACATTAGAACTCACTGGAATATATACTTTCCCACTCATGTGTATAAACTTGCATATATTCAAAATACATTTGGGTGTGAGAGGTCTGTTGTTTCATTTGTGGGCTTATGCTTCAAAGCCAGGGAACCCCAAAATTTATTACACGAATGCATATAAACACATACTAAAAGAAGTCAAGTCTTCAAGGCTTGCCATCCATGCTTCTAGATCTGAAGTCAGTTCAAGGGTCTCTGACATAAGAGTTGGAAAGAACACATAAATTTCAAACATTTCACCGTACTAGAAATTGTGTTGGCAGGCACATGTTGTATAAGAGAAGGCAGAGGTCTCTGAGGAAAGGAGAGAAAGGTATGGATGAAGGCTGAGAGTGGATGTGTGTTTAAACTGGAACCATGTTAGGTTTCATTTATTTTGAGCCTTATGGGCTTTCCATTGCAAATGGGAAAATACCCATCAAGGAAAACAAAGTTAGTAGCAGCAATTTTGTTATAAAGAAGATATTCTGTGTTTCTGGAGGAAAAGAAACCACTTGAAATTTTTCCTCAATTATGATGTTAGAGTATAGTCCTGCTAACAAGGGTAGTTTTCATTTACTGTACCTAACCTGAGACAAGACATTACCAAGACATTACTAGTATCCATAAACAGTCTTTCTTGCAATAGAACAAGTTTGTTCTCTTTTCCTCTAGAAAAGGAAAGCATATTTTATACCAAATCTTTTCCATTCATTTAAACTAGCAGTAGGAGTTTCATAGCATCTACTATGTCAACATCATTTTAATAAAGTCTCATTTAAAAATCCAATTTCCATCATCTTTTTCTAGACTCCAATTTCAGAAATTGCAATGGTGCCACAGAAATGGCGCATGTGCTTGTAAACATCACAGAAATAAAAATATTTTCCTGTCATAGAACATAATATTAACACTCTGGACTGGGCATATCATGTGAATTTTTTTAAAAAATATATAAATATAAGTAGCAAACATCACTTAGAACTTCAATACGATTCCCTTGAATTTCACATAGTTTCAAATATTGAATATCTGCCAAAATTCACACAAAAAAAATGTGTGCCCAATGATTATAAAAGATTTAAATTATCATCTAAAAAGAAGCACACCCTACCAGAATTTGAGAAATGCTGATCGTTTAAGGTACTCATTCAACGTGGTCAGAAAACACATCTGTTTTGGAACACTTACCTGGTAACAGGGCACAAAAAGATATTTTCTAAGACTTACTACTAAGCCTTGTTTCTAAATGGGGAGTTTTCATATTTTCTTTCCCATAAAACAAAGTGGCCCTTTAAAACCCATATGGCACTGTGCTCTAAAGAGAAGTTTCATTCGACATCTATTTTTAGACACAGGTTTCCTTATAAAATAGACCACAGTCACCAGTCTGAAGGAGCCTTCATACTTCTACAGACAAAGCCTCTTGCCATCTAAGCAGCTCTTCCAGCCACTGTGCCTGTCCTATTTCTTCTCTCCCAAAAAAATAAAATAAAGAAATACTGAACTGTGGTTCAAACAAGTTATTTTTCATTTATTTAGCAAGGTATTGTTTGGGAAAACAATATGTAAGAGAAACCTTTCCTACTGCTCATATAGTAAGTTCCTACTGATTTTTGGCTAAATGATACAATGGTGAGTTCAGAAATAATTTTACGTTCTACAACTTACATATGCCTTATATATTGTGTATACATAAAATATTACACAATTTTTAAAGTTTTGCATGGCATTTCTGCCCTATTATATAAGGAAGCCAATAAGAACTGAATTGGTGACTTTTGGTAGACCCATGATAAATACCAAAATGCCCCAAAATAGGTATTTAATATATCCTAATCAGCATTTATTTAACTGTATTGATATTATGAGAGAAAAATAATGAGCAGTTGAAATTTAAAATGTTTATTATGGAATAAAGCTATTGTTTTCATCGTAAATAAACACCTGGACTAGTTCAACCTCTGTGGAAAGCAATATGGAGATACCTTAAAGCAATACAAGTGAATCTACCATTTGACCCAGCAATCCCATTACTGAGCATCTACCCAAAAGATCCAATAACACTACAAAAAAGACACCTGCACTCGAATGTTTATAGCAGCACAATTCATAATTGCAAGGCTGTGGAAACAGCCCAACTGTCCATCAATCCAAGAATGGATTAATAAAATGTGGCATATGTACACCATGGAGTACTATTCAGATCTAAGAAACAACGGTGATCTAGCACATCTTATATTTTCCTGGTTAGAGCTGGAACTCATACTACTAAGTGAAGTATCCCAAGAATGGAAAAACAAGCACCACATATACTCACCAGCAAACTGGTATTAAGTGAGCAGCACCTAAGTGGACACATAGGTACTACAGTAATAGGGTATTGGGCACGGGGGTGGGGGGCGGGTATATGTATACATAATGAGTGAGATGTGCACCATCTGGGGGATGGTCATGCTGGAAACTCAGACTTGTCAGGAGAGAGGGGGAAGGGCATTTATTGAAACCTTAAAATTTGTACCCCCATAATATGCTGAAATAAAAATAAATAAATAAAACCTGGTTTAAATTTTATCAAATCAGATGAACCAAAGCCTGAATTTAGCTGCCATGTTAAAAATCCTCTTGAAACAAATACCTAACTCTACACAAAGTAAATGATTCAAGAATTTATAACACAAAGTATACAACAGGACAACTACCCATTCACAATGCATTCTTTGTACGCCAAGCAAGTACTCTACTTTCTTCCATTCTGAATACAGATGTAGTAGGAACTGAGAGTAAAAACTACAAAGAATTTGTAACTTCTATTTCCCATGACATTTCAGACCCCCTCTCCAAGTCACTTTTTATTTCTGCAGCACATTTACAATTTGAAAGGGAACGAAAACAATAAAAAGTAGGAATATGTTGTTAGTTAATCCCACACAACTCTGTGTGCATAATACCCAACTATGACTATTTTTTTCCAATAGATAGCATTTTTTTGGAAAGTTTCCAGCATCTTCGCAACCCAGTGACTGCAAGTTATATATATTGTTTCATCAGTACAAAACATCATTTAGATAAGGCGGATTTCTCAGTCGCATCAATAGTAACAGTTCTTTTTCACAGGAGTGACAAAAATAAAAATGTCTCCAGACGTTGCCTAAAGTCTCCAACGGGGAGGATGAGGGCAAAACTGTCTTTGGCTTGAGAACGACAGATTTAAGGCAATGGATTTTCATTTTAATTGTAAATTTAAATTAAGATAAATCAAGATTGTCTGGCTAGGTACAAATATAATCAAACTTCACTATTATGTATCGTATATGTGTATGTATGTATATAATGTATATGACATCTAACTTTGTACGAATTTACACTTTGATCTTTGATAACAATTTTAAATTTTATCAAAGTACCAACAGTAGAAGTAACTATTGCTGATTTTCCAAAAATATCACCCAATTAAAACTTCTCCTCTTTCACCACTTGAAGATTTGTTTTGGTTTTGGTCTAGCTCGAATGGTTAGAAGTACAGGAAGTTTGATCTGAAAAATGAACATGAACCAAGTCTTATAAATTGGCCCTAGTGCTATTTCCTATCATAGCTCCTGTTTGTTTATACTAGAGTTCTTATAAATTGGGTGTTATTTCCTTTCCACTAAGTTTCAAGGTATTAACAGCCAAGGAGGTGTTTTTTTACTTCTTCCTCCCTCCTTTTCTCCCACTTCCCTCAAATAAATAATGCATAGTGTGGATCACAATTTTAAGATCAGGGTTCCCAAACTTCAAAACTATTAATAGGTTAAATTTATTTTACCTAAACTCACCTCTATACTTGAAAGCATAACAGTCTCTTTAAAATGGAAATGAGCAAAAATATGCATCTTCTAATAGGTCCCTAATTTCCAACAGGATCAGGTATCTAGTCATTTCACAGCTAACCCTTGCAAATTCTTAAGTAAAGCAGTTCCATTTATTTTGACTTCCTGCCTAGCCTCTTCCTTCCAGAGAAAACATTATTCTAATATTTTCATCCATTAAGTACTCTTGAAATTAAATGTCCCTATTTAAACAAAATTTCTTACCCTGACTCAGAAATAAAAAGGGGCACAATTAAAGGAAGTAGATTTCTTTCAATTGTCTGGATTGAGTTATACGAGTGTGGTTTTAAAGAAGCACATGTTACCTCCATTAGTGACTTCCATTTGTGTGAATTAGTAAAACAAGTGGCTTTGCATGCAACATGTAGCAGTGTCGGACAGTTGCAAAACTGTCCTTGACCAGCAAACTTCCAGGGGAAAAAAACTGTTGAAAGTTCATGCACCTCAATTCATTATAATTAAACAAGAAGATTGAACAGACATTGCTGACAAGGATTATCGAAACAGACTGGTGCCACCTGCCCCCTTGCTAGTCCATTAATTAGTATGGGGTCTGAGGTGCCAATTAACAAGCAGCAGCAGAAAAGAATCAGCAAACACAGCTCAAGCTGAACTTAGAGATTAACTCTTCCAGTTCAAGTTCCACCTCTTAACCCTACTAGGTTGATTTGTCTATGCAACGTGACATTGAATCCTAGGCCAGTTTCTTTAGAAGTTTTGAAAAACAGCAGTCATGTATCATTAGGAAGACATTTCAGTTGTATGAAATAATTCAAAAAATAACTGCCCCAAAAAGTTCATATAATTCCATGAACAAGTGGCCATTCAGTGTTTAACAGGGATGCCAAATACTAAATAATCCAGTGACTATAATACTTTCACATTATAAATTATAGATCTATGGTAGTTAATATTAACTTAGGGAAACAACTAGAGCACTGTGTGCTTAGTAGTAATTAGCACCCCCAAGCTACTAAATATTACTTTATGGGCCTAAAAGCATAATTTTTTAAAAAGTGAGTAAATAGCTTCATTATTTGTTTTATGAAGCTATTATTAGTCAGTTTTAAATCTGACCATTTACTCTTTAAAAAAAAAAAAAACAAAAACTTTCCAAAAACAATATAGGTGTCTCCATACAATTCCCAACTCAATCCAAAATTCTCTGTAGACATAATATTATTCTGGATACCTAAAATTATTTCCTTAAAAAAAAAAGAATAAAATACAAATTGTCAGCAAAATTAAAATGTGACTTTTCTTAAACAGTTACAGATACATAAATGAAAAGCATGCATTGTCTCTTATTTGATATTTTATCATTAAATACTCCAGTTTAACTTATCAAATGTGCTTTACTATGTGTGAACTCATTTTATTGAAAAGATAGTATTTTCCTCAAAATTTAGAGAGGAATTCTACCCACAGAAGCCTTCTATATTTGTTTAACCATTTCACAGTAATATTTTCTTTTTGATGTTGCTGTAAGTGTATCTCTCTAGAGTCACCCCAACTATAGGGCAGGTGTTCTATAACAACGTTCTTTATAAATCCTGATGAATAAGATGTAGGCCTGTGGCATTAGAGGAAGATACACCCAAGGCCATTTCAAGACTCAAATTCCCCAATGGCGCTCAGCATGCGCTCTGAAAAATAGAAATAACCTCATACAGTTACTGAGAGAATTAAACTAGATTGCATGCTTCAAGAGATTATTTTTAAAGCTCACACTGAAATATTGATGCCAAATGCAAAGATTCATCTACCTAGGAAATACCTCCAGCACTATCTATGACTGCCAACATGCTTAACACCTACCATTGTGGCACACTGCTCTCTCTCTATTCAACAGATCTGGGATGAAGCCCAGGAATTTGAATTTTCCAGAAGCATGTCTAGTGATTCTAATACAGGTCCTATCTGGCTCATACGAATATTGCCCTGGAACAAATGGGGTCCCCCCATCCTTGAGATCTGCACCTTGGAGGTACTAGTTGGCGGCATGTGCCACCAGCTACAAGGATCTGTAGAGCCAAAGGGCTGAGCCTCTCTGGAACTTACCATTCCTCCTTTCAGATTACAGTCTGCATGCCTGGGACCCTGAGATTCTCCTCCCAAAGAACTACAGTGCACAATCTTGGCTCAAAATGTGACCAAGGGCGATTAGTTGCTGGCCGTGTGCGACAGAGCTTGGACAAGAGAACTAGGGTGTCCATACACATGCAAAACAGTCCTTTGGTGGAGTGACAAGGCAGAGGGGAAAGAACAGGGCGGTGGGCCAGGGGGCCAAGGTCAAATCACCTCTCCCAGGGCAGCTGTAGTCCAGTACAGAATTTGGGCAACAGAGAGAATTCTATACTGGACCCTGGCCTTCCAACTTCAGTTTTGTTTGCAAAACTTAAAAAAGCAAAGCTGACAGGGCAGCTTGCTACAGACTGAAGAGAAACCTTGCAGAATCCTTACTTGGGCATCTTATGAGCAATCTGGACAGTGGGGTGAGAGGGAGGGCACAAGGTGGATAGGCAGCTGAGCCTTGGGGGGGACGAAAGAGTCCCCTCTGGTGCAAAGAAAGAGAAAACGAGTGTTTTTCCTATGGATTTGTTAAAAGACTGGAAGAAGAGGCTGAAGGCGCAAAACAGGATAAATTTTTTCCCTACTCTTCTCTTGTCTGACCAATGCTGTTGCATCTCCCTAAATCACAGTCCTTTTTTATTTTTTAATTTTTGGAAAATTTTTATTTTTATTTTTTAATGTTTATTTTTTAATTTTTGGAAAATTTTTTAATTTTTTCCTTTTTGGAAAATGATAGTCATTTATGAAGTGGCACCATACAGTTATTTGGTACAAACTGTTGCTTGACATGTATTTTTTCTATTGTGGGGTAAAGATGGTGTATTTGCCAGGGAAAGGAGATAAATATATTTTATGTAACGGTACGTTAGCTTAATTTATAACTTTTAAGTATTTTGACATAGGGTCTATAGTTCTCCATTTGTACTCTTACCCTGGAACTGGCAAAAGTGAGGGGCAGATCTGGAAAACACTTTGCAAATACTCTGCTAAAACCTTCCATCTGGCCCTTGCCTTTCTTTTCTCTTACCAACCCTACTGCCCACACATAATCGCAAACATCCCAAATGCTCCAAAGATAGCTACCCCTTCTTTTCCTTCAACGTACCAGAAAAATGATGTACCTGCTCAAATATTAGCCAGCCTTTCTCATGCTAACAAATGGCAAAAACGTGAAAACAGATCAAAAGCTACATTTCCGTATCTGTAAAGCTGTAAGGAAATCGATTAACAGAAAACAAAATAGTCAACATAGTTATCCTAGTTAGGGAAATAAAAAGAAGTGTAACATATGAACCTGGTTTTAGAAGAGCTTAAAAAGCAGGGGATAGAATCTTCACTCAAGATAACTCCCAATTCCTAACAAGGTATCCGGAGGATAGAAGAAGGTACACAATAATTATTTGTTAAACGTTATCAATACATGAGAAAGATGAAATGGTCATAATAGTACTGAAACAATACTAATAGATTAATCAAGATCCCTGGAGACGCAGGCACTAACCTAGGCACAGATCTGTGCCTCCAAGCTTTTCCATCTCAGTTTCTACATTCTTAGAAAATATCAAGAACCCCAAAGAACTTTTGTTTGTTTCCATGTTTGTGTATGTTTAGTTGAGGTTTATTTTCATTTACATTTATGTTTTACCTTTGCTTTATATACTATATCAGAAATTAAAAATAAGATATTTGTAAATTATTTGCTAATTCATTTTAAAGCAATGTTAATAAATCCATTGCATGTTACCATATTTTTATGAAAAAATAACCATATTGCACAAATAAAAATAATTTGGTGACAAGTGTCGGGCTTAACGGACAGGTTCTCAATTCTGCTTCCCTATTCAGTATGTCGTGAAGTTGTTTTGGTTAAAGTATAAGAGGGCAATCCTGACTCCCACAGATACAGAGCTGGAAAAGGGAGGATCATTGTGATAGCCTTTTCAGATATTGTGAATATTCTTCGTTACTACTACTCCAAACTCAAGTGTAGTTGGGCTATAGATCTGAACCATATCTATGAAATAGCTATATTTTATTACATTAAAATCCACTCTATTATCTTGTACTTTGAACAGATCTTTCATCCACGTGTAATTTTGCAATATCATTTGGAAATTATCAGTTCACTGAGTCCTGCAGAATTTCCAAATGGTAACTAACACACTTCCTTATACAATTACAAAAAAAATAAATAAATCACATTTGGTAGTATCAGGAAAATATCATCAAAAAAGATTTTAAATATTTGGACGCTCTCAAAGTTATAGTGGCAGTAACAAGTTGCTCAAAATTGGAGTTTGTACTTGAAAACTCAGATTTTATCACCAGCACGAATACTATCTATCATTTAGTTGCCTTAAATAACAGGCTCACTTCGTTCTCTTTGAAGAAAATGTCTACCACACATCCAACTCTGAACTGTCATAGATTAACTATCTCTGTCATGCTTTCAATAAAAAAATGATGTTCTATTAAAAAGGAACTAGTTTAACACCAACTCCTTGAGTAAAACCATTGTTTTGTTAGGACACAGCAGCAGGACAAAGCATATTTCCATTTCGTCACATAGACTATTAAAAAGGCACGCAATTTAGTAAAAGTGAAAATTTTTACTCTCTTATCAAGGACACTTTTAAGTTAAATGTTCATTTTCCTTTTTTTTTCTTCTTCAAGTGTGTGGCAGGAAAGATCACAACGGTAAACAGTACAGACTGTCGTCACTACTCTACTTTTGCTCTATTTTGGTGTGACAGTTTATTCACCATTGCTTTTGAACCATTGGAGCAAATGTCAACACAGCGAAAAAGGCAAATATCATCTTAGGGTTATTATGAAAATAGTTTTGAATTTTCAAATGCCCTAAAAGTTTCTTGGGGACCACCCCCCACAGTGTCCCCTTGAGGGCCACTGCTCTGGTTGTCCCTGGTCCCCTGGCATCATGGAGCCCACTGGGACAAATGGACACCCCACACCCCACCCCACCCTAAATCCCTTTGGGATGATCTGCTTAACCATTATATTATTAGTAAAGTGTCTTCTTTAACTAGTAATTAATTAGAAAAGTCATTGGCAAATAACATTTCAAAAAGGTACCAGTCTTCAATCAGAACCCTCCTGGTAAATGAACTCTAGTAGTAACAATCTGTAAATCCAATCTCTTAATTTCTAAGGATCCATCTTATATGTAAAATATTGGGATTAAAGAGGGACCAAGTTCCCTTTTAGAATTTTGATATTACAATAAAATTAGATAAAAGGTCCCAGTATGACCCTACCCAACATACAACAGAGAATTCAACCATTCCCAACTCCTATTTCATAGCCATGTTAATGGACTTTCACTCTATATAAACTGCAGTATAAATTGAAGAGGAATTCTACTCAATTAATTAATTTGGGTGGAACTAATTTAATATTAGTTGAAGTTTAACACAATATAATAAAATTGAAATAGATTCATCAAGTTAAATAGGTGAGGTTTTTTTCCCCTTTGTTTCTTAAATTATGGTAAACCCCCAAAAAGATTGTCTTTATTAACTCAGTCATTCTTAATAACCTTGAATCTACATTTCTTGGATGGATTCTATCAATTATAAGATAGTCTAGCTTCTGAACTTGGATGTTGACATACATTTGCTGAATCAACAAATATTTATACTAAGTGCAGAATTTAGAATTTAGGAAGGATTTTACAGTTGATTTAGTCATAGAATGGCCAATGTGTTTAGTACTTACATGCTCCATCAACTATTGCAGAATCATTTATTCATTCTTTTTAACAATTATTTCGTACTTACAACCTGTCAGACGACCTTCTAAGCAGCAGATATGCAACAACAAACAAAATAGATCCCTGGCCCTAATTTATCACCGTATTTTTCCTAATGACACAGACCTAGCCCCAGAATCTTCAAAACACTGCACCAAAAAAACAGTACTCATCAAATTTGCCACCTCGATCTAGTTAAACATCTTTATTCTGGGCTTATAAAGTATCTAACATGACGGTAGATGCTACAGGAAATCCTGAAGAGAGTCGTTTCCACAAAAACACTGCAATCTAATTAGAGCACATACATACATAAATACATAAAGCAAATGCATAATATAAATACTACAACAAAATGCTAATTTTATAATATAACAAGTGCAAATGACATCTAGACTTCAACGTAGGTTGATGACTTCGAACAGTATCTTTTTTCTAATTTATCACTTCTTTACCATCGCTGTTTTCTTCGATTCCATGTATTAGTAGATTATTTTCTAATATTTTTAATCATCTTTCATAACACTTTGTATCACACACACACACTTATATATAAAGAGTGCGATCAGATCCTGAAAAACACAGCAGTTTCAGTGTCTGTTTTCTCATGCAATTTACCTTTTTCCAGAACACAACAGCTAGCTAGGAGGTCTCTCTGCATGGGGTGAGCTGTCTCTCATGTAAAGCCCATTCATGTGGGTCTTTGGAACTCACCCGTACCTGTAAGTCAGCCAAGGAAGCAAAATGTCCATGTTTTCTCAAAGATTAAACTGATTTTATCCCAAATAACATCAGCTGGAAGAAATGCATGAGGAACTAGCCTTGCATGGCTCAAACTCAAAAATCAACTATAAAAATAATATTCTACAACCTCTCATAATCAAATTGGACAGATATATGGTCGCTGTTTGTGGGAAAAATAACTTTTGAAGGTCGTATTTACTAAATCTGTGTCTCTCCTTTGTGTATCTTCCTAATTCACTTTAAATACTACATGGTTTTTTTTTTCCATTGGAAAAACTAGTTATTTAATGAAAAAGTTGCATAAGTTTTAACCTAAGACAAAAAGTTACAAAACCATAAATCTCCCCTTTAAAAAATCTGCTTTCAACATTTTCCAAAGTATTATAGAATTTAGTCTCTCAAAAACTCTCTTAAAAATGCTTTCTTCCTTATTTCAGATAGGCACCTGTTTGTTTCTATGGGAGACAAGTTTACTAACCCAAACTGTGTTAATTATTAAGAAAAATTTTTTTCATTTTGTTCCTTCTTGTCCGTGCTATTGCATTAGAGCATATTTGTGTAAATACTTACAATTCTGCCTGTGTTATAAAAGTCTATATTTAAGATATAGTAAATGAAGGACAGATGTTTAAAACATTGAGTCTACAATGAACTTGTAAATACTGCTAGCACAGTAAATTCGGTGATTAAATTTAGTCTGTTTATGCAATAGGAGTATTTACACAGCTGGAAGACCATCAAAAACAACTGTCTCTATGCCAATATTAATTAAAAATGACTATTAATTAGAAGCAGCATAGGTACATGTATATCAAAATACATAAAGGCCAGGTTAAGTGCTTATGCTTAAGACTATAAATTAATCATTCAAATGTACCAAGAATCAATTTCTCTGGTATTAATAACATTGTAACTTATTAAAATAATAATTCACAATTTATTCACCTGTGACCCAAGAAAAATCACTGCCTCACTTTCTCATTCTGCCTAAACCATAAACTCCTTGTTTCTGACAGACCGAAGGTTCTAGACGTGTTTGTACATCCAGACAGACTTCTTTAGTTGATCCCTCAGTCCTCAACTGTCTAAGATATTCAGGGGGAAAATTTTTAATTTAACACATTTAAATTTAATGTGTTAAGAAAAACAAAACAGCAAAGAATAATTTTTAAATGGCCAATGAACTTTGAAGGTTCCATCAGGATTCCATCCAAGATATCTCAGAATGGAGAATCTGCGGCTTACATTAACAACTAAAAGCCAGGTGTGGTGGCTCATGCCTATAGTCCTAGCACTCTGGGTGGGCGAGGCAGGAGGATTGCTTGAGCTCAGGAGTTCGAGACCAGCCTGAGCAAGAGCAAGACATCCTGCGCCCCCTGCCCAGTCCCCTGTCTCTACAAAAAACAGAAAAAATTAGCTGGGCATGATGGTGCATACCTGTAGACCCAAGCTACTCGGGAGGCTGAGGCAGGAGGATTGCTTGAGCCCAGGAGTTTGAGGCCGCAATGAGCTATGATGATCCACTGCACTCTACCTGGGGTGACAGAGCAAGACTGTCTCAAAAAAATATTATAACTAAAGAGCAATGTCCATTTTTCCTACTGGACATTCATATACCTATGAAATATTTCCATCAGTAACTTAAGTAGAACAAATGTGGCAAAGCAAGCTAGTCAGAACCCATTATCCATTCTTTTCTTCTTCCTCGGCAACAGAATCCAGATTTTTCAGGGTAGTGATACAGCCCACTAAAGATCATGATGTGGCCATTAAAAGCTGTTTCATGAAATGTGGCCAGAGGTGGGATATTGTGAATTGCTGCTTCCAAGAAGGCACTTGTCTAGAAGGTGTATGCACATGATCTGTCCCTCATGTCCACCTCTTTTCTGCCACCTAGAAATTAGATACCAGCTAGAATGACAGCAGCCACTGTGAACCACACGTGTCACTGAAGATGTCAATCACATGCTAGAGAGACTGGGTCCCTGATGTTTGTGGACAGCCACATAACTCCTGGATTGCCTGCTTCTGGACTTCTTTGTGTGAAAGAGGAATAACCTTCCAGTTTATTTTACCATTATTTGCAGCTTCTGTTATTTGCATCCAAATGCAATTTCTACATGATACAATGCATTTATCCAGAATGTGAAAAATCAAGCAAAGGTACTAACGACAATACAACCCTAATACTTCCTAATATGTGAGAGAGAATCTGTCAATCCATTTTGACAGTGGAGACCAAAACTCGCTCTAAAGCAAATCTCCTGAACATTTGAGTGGTTTCTTATCCTAAGATATAAAGTGAAAATACACCATTGTTCTGAATTAAATGGTAACAGAATTCCTGCTTGCCTAGCAAAGTTCTTCCAACTCCCTGGAGTTTAAAGAGCTGCTCTAAAAGAGAAGCTGAACAAATTTTTATACAAACCAAGCAATTTCCAAGGAACAGAGACTTCCAACTCCATTTTCTTTGAAGTTCAATAGTATTGCAATATATATATATGTGTGTGTGTATATATATATATTTTAAAAAAAGGTCACCAAAACATAAAAAGGAAGGAATACAGTACCAAAATTAGGTCCTAAATGATAGAATTGTTAGGGAGAACTGGTCCCAAAATAGCAGATAACTAAGAATGGAAGTTTGTCCAAGCCAGAAGGGTACTATAGTACTTCAAGGCGAGTAAGGACCTATTTCAACAGAAGCAGAAAACATATCAACGGACAACCACCCACTGGAATGTGTGGAAACAGTTCGAAGGAGAGATGCAAAGAGAGAGGTACAGAATCACGGCACTAAGCAAGGCAGTAAGTTTCATTTCGGGAGTCTGAGATGATTGTACTTACACATGGAAATGTAAAGTACCCATCTTTACCCTAAAATGGGCCCCTCCTACATTTTCTATCTTTATAAGCCATACCAGCATCCAGCCAATTGGCTAGGTCATACAACATGACAGTATCTGTCACTATGCCTTCTCTGTGTCCCCCCAAATCTGTTTAGCTTGTGTTATTTTAAGTCTTTACAGGGGTCCTCAAACTTTTTAAGCAGGGGCCAGTTCACTGTCCCTCAGACTGTTGGAGGGCCGTTGGAAAGTGCAGCACACATTCCACACATGCGCACTGTGGGCCCAGGACAAGTCGGCTGCTAAGCAGGACAAGCAGCGGTGGCAAAAACACCCAGGGGGCCAAATAAATGTCCTCAGGTGTGGCCTGCAGCCATAGTTTGAGGACCCCTGCTTTAAAATTTCCCTGCCTCTGTCTTAAATTCACATCCTCATTCTGTCTCGATCTGTTGTATTATGCCACCTTTTGGCTGGATTCCCAACTCCAGTTCAGCACTGTCCACACTGAGGGAAGGACTCTTCTTAAAGGAAAGATTCTATAAAATGCACCCAAAATGTCTGTACTCTCATATTTTCTTGAAATAAAAAAATAAATGTGTATGTCTTGTTAAATAAATTCTTACCTTTGACCTAAAACAAAATATCCATTTCTAAATATTTTAAAGTATTGGCTTTCATAGTTTAGTCCTTCTTCCATTCAGAATTTGTTTCTGCTACAGAATGAGGTGAGTGGGCACAATGTTCACATTCCAAATGGAAAGCCAATCACCAATGGCACCTTGGATTCTAGGCTCAGTGGGATTCAATGGGAACAAGTGTTGGATTGGTTGGCAATGTCTGCCATGGATGGAGACACTAAAGTTGAAGTCACAGAACATCATTACAGAGAGAGAGAGAAGGAAAGTGGAAAGGTTAAAGGAAAAGAAAACCAACCTGATACATACACTCCACTCAAATTTTTATGATGTTTCATATAGTTTATGTAGGTCTACATACGTCATCACTTCACCCAATACAGTGAGAGGCAGATATTCAGTAGTTTATTGAAACTGGCCTGCATTCCTTATAAACCCTTTACTAACATACCAACACAGCTTACGAAGGTGTCACTGCCACCCTATAGACTGATTAGGAATTTTTATGTGATAATTCGGTGGTTCTCAAACTAGCCTCCCACCATAACCCCACAAGCTCAATACAGGTATTCTGCCACTATCATCATATTAAATTCTTTTCTCAGTTTTCAGAAACAACTAAATTAAATTTATAAAATTTCTTAATGTGAAGTAATACTCTCATAACTTTCTTAAATGATTTGTACCTGCTACTCATTATTTCTACTCGAGTCTGGTATGGGTTAAAATATAATTGCATATTTCTTTGCATTTTCATATATTGTAATTAAGATAACCAAGTTTTAGAACTATTCTGGCAAGATAGAAACACTTGGTCTCTCGCTCTGGAATCTTCACCCCACTCTTACTTCATGCTAATTTTTCCAGCCATAAAATGCATATACTTGCTTCAAAGCATGTGTGAGAACAAGGTGAAAAAAAAAACTGAGCATGAAACTACTTTTAAAATGTAAAACATTTTACAAACAGGAGTAATAATTTATAATAACTTTAAGTTATATCTTAACAAAGGTGGGGCTAGAACAGTTAGAAAAATCAACAGGTAATTTGTACAGCTCATTTTTATCTATAGTTTTTATTCCTTCTATACTAAATCCCCCGAAACCCAGTAGATAAGAATAGGATTTGTTCTGATTGTCATTTCTTGCCGCATGTAATTTATAACAGAGTTCCTGAAAAACAGAGCAAATCAAAGGTAAAAAGTTAATCCACAAACAGAATATTGTCATACCAAAATAACCTAAAAATATTTTTATAATGATGTGCTCTAAAACTTCATGCCATCATAGCGTGATATAACTAATAAAAACGTTCATCAGGGTCTAACTGAAATCAAAATAGGTCTAGGTTATAGATGAAGATTTGACCTGCTTCAAAAACATTCTGGATTATAGCATGGATTTATTTGGACTAGCATGCTTTTCTAAAGTATTTCTATTGCTGTAGGGTTTCTCACAAAAGTGAGAAAATATGAATAATAATATACTAAAATGGTATATTTATATGATATATATTTATTTATATTACAAATTTATTTTGTAGTATATTCTATTATTACTATATAATAAAGTATATTTATGTTTATATATATTTACAGTATTAATACATAGAAATAAATAAGATTTATTTCTCCTATTTGTAAATATCAACAGAGTCTTTTCTTCCTTGTAGGGAATGGAGTGGCTAGTCTCTGGTTTGGATATCTGCTACATTTGGAAGCCTTCTGAATTGCTGTGCTACTTTACAAACTTTTTAGACACATATAGGAGTAAGAAAGTTAAATTACCTATTTTAAACGAAAGTTATACACCACACAGGGAAGTTTTTAAGAGCCAGAAAGATATCAATTCCAAACCTATCTCTTCTACTTGCCAAGCTGCATAATCTTAAGCATTGTCATTTAACCTCCCTGAATTCCATTTCCTCATCTTTAAAATAGGGATGATAATAGCAACCATCTCACAGAATTATCCATAAGGATTAAATGAGACTATTATCCTATACACAAATATCCATGGTATAATGTTGACAAAGTCACCATTAACTATAAAATAGGAGAGTAAATGACTTTGGGGAAATTGTGAAAGATACTAATTGCAATTTCATATTTTATGATACAAATTTCTCTTACTTCCAGACATTTAATGTTTCTGTTAAAATTGGAAAGATTTTCTTTAAACTGCATGAAAGAAGAGTGTTCTGATAAAATTGGGTAATAGATGAAAGACAGAAGATAAGATAAAAAGAAGATAAGAAAGTCTGAAGTTTAAAAAAACATCAGTAACAACTTACTGCTAGGGTACAACTGACATTTAAGAACAAGGTTTAAAAAAATCAGGGAAGAAAAGATGAAGGGGGAAGAAAAGGGAACAGGAAAGGAAGAGGCCATCTGTGTGTTCCACATCCCTGATGGCATTTCCAAGCCAGAATTTGATCTCAGGGATGATCTACCAGCATCAAGTAATGCCACTGGCAATACACACTTAATAAACAGAAACATACGTGTGTCGTAGAAAATATTTTATTAAAAATCTAACCAAAATTTTAAAATTGATTCTCTACCTCTGCAAGTCATAGGCAGTCTGGGCTGTTAAGAAATTGAAATCATGTTAGTATGAGTACCACGCTTTCTTTCTAATAGAAGGAACATGCAGTGGGAACAGCTTCAAAGTGACCACAAAACCAGCTCCCTGACTTATCACCTGGTTTCAAGAGACATATTTTAAACTCATATTGTACTTTTGAAGCTGTACCAATCTACTTCAGACTGCAATAGCACAGGATAAAAAAAATTCATTCTAAATTGTCTATTTCTACCAATCATAATTTAAAGGAATTATACATGGAGTATTAATGAATAACTTGAAAGACTATATGCATTGTATGTTGGCTCGTTTAAAACAAATAAAAAAAATTACACATTCAAAGAACAGTGAATTACTTCAACAGAACGGTATGTCCCAGGTCACCATGCTTTCTTTCTCTGTTATTGTCAAGTTCAATTTAAGAACAACCCTCTGACAATAAACACAGAAATAAATTTCAGGGTTAATAATCTAAACTACTACTGGGAATAATGACACTTTAATTTACTGATAAAGTTAAAATTGGTATAGAGAGAAGTAGAACACAGAGGGAGTCTTAGGTGAATTTTACATTTCTAAAAAGCAAATACTTACTGGGGGAATTAATATATGGAATCATGTATTGAATTATGTTTTAATTATACGCTATGTGATATCTATAATCTTTATATTAAAGCAGGAAACTAACTATGATTGAAAAAAGGAAGAATAATATGAGCAACCTATTTAGAACTTCTAAGACTGATAATTAATATAGATACTGATGCATAATTTTCCAGATAATAATAGAAAAACAACCTGCTTATTAACTAAAAGGTATAATTACTTTCAAATGTTCCAGGGTAGGGAACTACAAAACAAAACCCCAATGAAGTGTAGTGTAATTGTTACCAAAGACATACCAATGTATCAACAAAGAGCAGAGTGATACAAGGGGAAAAAAGTCCTGTATTATTTTTAAGCAAAATCATTTGCTTTCAGTTAAAGAGGAAAACAGAACAAAATATTTCTTGGTGGGCAACTGCATAACAAAACACATAAACACAAACTATATTTATGAAGAACGTCCATCAATAGCAGATTAATTTATCTTCCTTCATCATTCCAGGTAACCCATTAGTATATAAGTACTAAGTCCTAATGACATCGAATATCCAGAATTTCCTTTCTTGCTTCACATAC
The DNA here is from genome assembly GCA_008750895.1 of Mirza zaza. Taxonomy (NCBI): domain Eukaryota; kingdom Metazoa; phylum Chordata; class Mammalia; order Primates; family Cheirogaleidae; genus Mirza; species Mirza zaza. The sequence goes on from VSMD01020627.1 coordinate 65,529, forward strand.
CAGAGTTTCATATCAGAGCAACAAGCTTAAGTGTCTTAACTGAGTAGCTTAAAATAGCAATGATAGCAAAAGTCGTTGGTTACTTAGACTCATTTCTCCCCTGAATGAAACTCATAGTACAGACACAGGGACCCAGAAGGACAGTCACCACCTGCTGACCTGGCAGGTCCTTGCCAATTTTTGTGCTAAGGTCATTAGCAGTTACGTGAATGAGGAAATGGTGCCATGTTAAGCATATGAGGAAAAACTGAAAAATATTAAGAAGTTGACTTGAAATGGAAAAAAAAATGATACAATGAATAGCAGTAGTAAAATCTGACGAAGTTAACAGAATTTTTAGTTTCTTCCAAACTAATTTAAAGGATAGGATTATTTCTTTCCATTTTGAGATTCTGGGTATCTTCAGTGCTAATCCCAAATAATAAAAGCCTCCACATATCACCCATTTCATTGATATGTCCTTGTATTTTCAAAGTCATCATTCCTGAACTTTTTCACAGATGAACCCACACTGGGAAGATTCCTGCCATCTGACCCCAAAAGTCCCACATCTACTATCACTATTTATGGCAAAAAGCATAATTTCTCTCTTTGGCAATGCTTCCCTAAAAGATGGCCGTTGGCCAGATGTGAGTTTAAGTCATGGCTATATCACTTATTAGCTATGTGGGGTTGACCATGTTACTTTACATTTTCCCATCTCAGTTTCTTTATCCTGAAAAAGGAAGTAAGTCACCCAAAGGATCTGTTACAAGGATTAACAGAATATATATACACACACACACATACACACACACCCATGATAAATGGTGGCTATTATTTATGCATAATTTCTCATATAAAATATAATCTTACAGTCTTCTTTAACCTAAGTAATATCTACAGCCTCCTGTCTATAGTAATTTCAAAAATCATGTCAAGTTGAATCTAACACTACCATTCTAACAAGTTCCAATCTTTAAATCTCACCTAAAAAGAAATATGAACTTTATCCCATAGAGATAAAATTTTAAATGAAATATAAACTAAAACTAAATATAAACTAAAAGTAAATTGTACTAAAACAATTTAAATTTGTACCATAGGAATATAAAATAAAAGTGACTTCACAAAAAACGTGGAAAAGGGGAAGAATGATTTAATAAAAGTATTAATACTATTATATTTGATTAATAAATTCCTTGTGGATCGTGGCATTAACAGTTAAATAAATTAATAAAAATATGGAAAAAATTTTTTCCTATTTCTGTATAAAAAAAGTTTTCTAAGTTTCAAAGGAGAGGGAGAAAATATTGATTCACTTTAATAATAAAGATATTTCAAAACATACAACAGAATTAAAAAGTAATCAAAAGCTTGTGAAATCCATTGCAACTAACAGGTTTTTAATGAGTTAAGATCTTTTGATTAAAAAAAAAAAATTCTAAGCCACAAGAGGAATACAGACTCTGAAAAAAGAATAGGTATATAAATAAATGATAAAGAATAAAATGCTAATAACTAATAATCACCTCTGATTCAGGTTCAGCAGTAATTTTTAAATATTAATAAATATCACTTTCCTCTACCATATTAGCAAAGGTTTAAAAATTATAGATCTCTTTGCAGGCAAGAAATTGAAAAGATGGGCAACACATGTCTAAAGTGAAAAGCATCAATCCAGTGGAAAATGTTCATTAAGGAGTAATACACTTTTCTCATTGACTAGGGAGGTAGGTAAAGAAGGTCACTTCGATTTTATATAAGGGAAGGGGAAATACAAGGTACAGAAACCACAGGCTGAGGCTGAGAATAACCTTCAGAAATTTGCTCAAAAACTGCCATCTAAGTATACAAGCAATTGTCACCAAGTACCTCGAAATTTCTAAGAATAGAAGAAGCCAAAGAGCCCCAATTTCTTTGGGAACAGGAACAGAGGAATAAAGATTTACTAGAAGATGACATGGACAAGACAATCTTGTCTGGGCTGAGTGTGGTGGCTCATGCCTATAATCCTAGCATTTTGTGGGGAGGCTCAGGCAGGAGGATCACATGAGGACAACAGTTTCAGACCAGCCTTGGCAACATATTAAGAATCCATTTCTCCAAAATTTTTTTTTAAAAATCAGCCAGGTGGGGTGGCCGGTGCTAGAGTCTGAGCTACTCAGGAGGCTGAGATGGGAGGAAGGATCACTTGAGCCCTGGAGTTTGAGGTTGCTGCAAGCTATGATCATGCCACTGCACTTCTGCTTGGGTGACAGAGATGCTGTCTCTCAAAAAAAAGGAAAAGAAAAAGCTTGTTTTGCTTTGTTCCACTCTACCTTTTTTCTTTTTTAGAGATAGAGACTCCCTCTATCATCCTGGGTAAAGTATAGTGGGCTCATCGTAGCTCACTGCAGCCTCAAACTCCAGGGCTCAAGGGATTCTCCCGCCTCAGTCTCCTGAGTAGCTGGGACTATAACGCTACAGCATGTGCCACCATGCCTAGTTGATTTTTCTATTTTTAGTAGAGACAGCGTCTTATTCTTGCTCAGGCTGGTCTTGAACTCCCAAGCTCAAGCGATCCTCCCGCTTTGGCCTCCCAGAGTGCTGGGATTATAAGCGTGAGCCACCACGCCCAGCTGGCTCTACATCTTTTAATTATTTATATTAGGTTATTAAGTATGGAATGTCCAATTTTCTTAAGTACTAAGTTTGACAGTGAAGGTACATCCTTATTCTTTCAAACATGCATTTCGGCTTGTGATTATCTTTCGAAAAAATAATATTTTAGAGCAACTTTTGTGAAACCATTGATAAGTCAAAAGTTTGTGTTATTTTTGAATATGAGTTCCATCATGGAAGCAATGCAGCACAGAGAGCTCAAAATATGAACAAAATATTTGGGGAGGATATGGCTAATGAACACATAGCACATTGATGGTTTGAAAAGTTCCATTTTGGTGATTTCAATCTTGAAAATGAGCCACATGGGTGACCTGAGAAATGAGACCACGTGGGTGACCTGAGCTCAAAGCTGTAGTGGAAGTGAATCCATCTCAACTTATGTGTGAATTAACAGCAAGGTTTGACAGCACTAGTCCAACAATATTGGACCATTTGAAACAAGTGGGCAAAGTAAAGAATCTAGACAGATGGGGACCACATGAATTAAATGAGGAACAGAAGAGAAATCATCTGGAAGCTTACCTTTCTTAGTTCTCGTGACATAAATGTGAACCATTTCTACCCCGTACTCTTATAAGATGGCAAAGCTGTGTCTATAGTTTAGGTGCATACTTGGATTAACTGTACTGCTTCTTGTTTGAGATATAATAAATTAAACTTGTGATTCGAAATCGGACATTTCATATTTAGGGACCTAATATTTCTAGAAGAATCCTAGATGAGAGTCAATATAATCTGGAAAAGCATATTTGATTCTTTGATTTTTGTTTTAATCAAAGATTCTTTTTCCAGCTGTAAATCGGAACAAATAATCATCTTAGAAACAAAATTACAAAATACAATATAACCATATATTCCTATTAGATTATAGATATTCTATATTCTAATCTTATATAATCAAAGCATAAAACCTGTTTTTGTAGTTTCTGTCTTTTGCTTCAGGACTATCTGCCATGCTCTATAGAAAGGAGAATAGTTGTGTGACATAAATATAATTAAAATTTTTTTTTGTAATCCAAATCATAACTGGCTACTTTAAAAGCCAACGTTTGGCAAGTTGCATTACCTGTTTGCACCACAATTGAAGAAGAGCTTTAACGTTCCACTTCCACAATTAAGTTATTCTCCTCCTCCCAGGCTCTATGAATTCTATGCCATGTACAGTTATAGGAAGCTTTTGATTGTCCAGGAAAGCTGCTAACAATAGCACAGTAAGACTTGACTGTCCTGGTAAAAATCCTTCATGCCTCATTCCAACCACAAAGTTCTTTGAGCTTTTCTTGTGGTGGTGTTGATGTTTTTGCTACAATCTTTTAATATCAAAGTAAGTTTGAGTTTCTCTCCCCACTGACAGCAGAAACTAGGTTCATTACTATGTCCATGACCAAAGAAACACCCAGCCCCTTGGGATTACAATATTTATATTATTTGATACCCCTGTGATAGCTATAAAATTTATACCTCTAACTCTTTGCTAAGGCACCGCCTCCATATATATTTTGCCATAGGATAGTTATGTGGGCAAAATATATCTGAAAAATTACGAATTATGGACCATTCCAAGCAAAAAAGTCACCAAATTGTCCTGTGAAAATATCAATCTTGTTTTCATTCCTAAAACATACAATTCTAGGTTAAACAAACAAAAGAGTTATATTCCACGTCCAGAAGAAGTTTATAAGGCTTAAATAATACTGGAAACTGCTGGGAGAATACATGGAGAACTAAAACTAATCACAAGAAAAACTGTAAATGATTCTTAAATTATGCATGAAGCTTTACATCTGTTTCTGGTATACAACATATTTCATATACAAATAATAAGGACTTTTATGGATGATGAGTAAATAAAGCATGAAGACAAAATAAATTTTATTTCTATTTAATATCAGGACTGAAAGAAACAGCTGCTATTTCTCAACTACTTCTTTCAACACTGACTTCCTTCTCTTTCAACATTTCTATTTTGAGAAGCAAATTCTCCTTCTGCCTGAAATGGAGTATCACCTTTCAGGTTGGAGAATTTTTAAGCCATGGTTTCCTGTTATTGCCTTCAATCCCTAACTATTTCTGCAACAGTAAATAAAGTTTGAAGATATGCCTTTATCAGTAACATAGATAACAATTCCACTGTGCGATTCTCTAGGATAGACGAGGAGGGGCCTGCTGTATCCTCAAGTTCTCCTTGGGCCTTTGGAAAGGTGTGAGCTGTCTCTAGACTGATGAGCATCGTTTTATTTATCACAGTAGTTTACCTGGCAGCAGCAAGTAGCTGATTTTTGTTGACAGATTTCATCAAATTCATTAAGTAAACAACATGTGGGGGCTATATATCCTGAATTTTTATTTGCTCATCAATATAATTTTGAATTTTTGTTATTCGAATACGTTTGAGTTCAACCAATATCTACTGGTATAAATACACACACACACACACACACACACACACACACACACACACACACCTGTGTTTGGTGCTAGAAAAAGAAAATAATTTTTTAAAAAAATACTGCTATTGTCCCCAAAGCATTTACCATCTACTTGAGGGGCTTTTCTTCAATCTAATGAATCAAAGTTTTAAAAATATATTAAAATAAAAGGGCTACAAAGGAAAGTATAGAAGAGAAATATGATAAAATTTTTATTTAGTTCAGATTCCAGAACACTTCTTATATGTTTGATCGTAGGGAAGCATAGAGGAATAAATTTTAAAATATGGCCACAAATTGCTTACAGTCTCATGTGTAAAAAATAAGCATAAAACACTACATTGTCAAGCTTTGCAAAGTGCTTGGGGGCGGGCGCGGGGGGGGGGGGGGGGGGGGGGGGGGAGATTCCTTCACTGAGGCTGGAACCCAAAGACAAGGAAGAGAAGCTTTCCAGGTAGAGAGAGCAGCATAGATGATTCCAGAAAGAAGCAACACAGTGTGGATTGTTCTGAGAGACACAAGATGTTAAATGTTGTCAGAGCATAAAACAGAAAAAAGGGGCAATACTCTCATGAGTAAGCAAGAGAGAGAGAGAGTTTTCCCGAAGTTGATGGTCAACACAGAACAAAAATGGACAAATAGCCAAGATCAGAACTGACAATAAAGCCCAAAATAATACTGAGAAGGTATTTCAAGTTTTAAGACATGCAACTGGCCTTCAACAAAAATACATCTCATTTTAGACATTATCAGCCTGCATCACAATTTTCTATTTCTTCTCTTGATCAAAAGGAAAGCATTCTTTAGTTTCTCTTTTATTGTAGTTATTTATTTGCCCTGTTTTCTGCTCGAAATTTCAACCCAAAGGTAAATCAGAAACAAGACCTCAGACGTAAAAGCAATAAAAAAGGGTAAGAAAGCAATATCAATGTAAGTATTTATGTAAAATATAAAGCTGAAAAAAATAAAAGATACCAAATAAAATACCGAAATTATAACCTTGCTCATGAGACATTACCCAAAGGCAGTAGCTAAGAAAAACTGATTCATGAATGTAGCCAATCAGCTTCTTTAATTGGGAGATGCCCATTCCAGATCAACCATGGTTGTATTTTCAAAATAAACATATTATTACCAAAAAATCTAACAAACCCCTAATAAACTGGTAGGCACAATTTGAAAAAGTATAAAGAAAAAGCTTGATTCAGAGGCTAAAACAAGCATGAAATCAACGATAAGATATACTTCATACTTAGATATCGATTAGATTAGCTGAAACATTTTGCATCATTTTAAAAGTTACACATGCATTCCACAAATACCACACAACTACTAGTCGGTCACATTTTAAGATACGTACTTTACATTTAGAAGACCTATTTCACCTGCTGCTTTGGATCTGGTTCAACCCATTTCAGAACGAGCTGTTTTCTGCATACATATTAGCCCTATCACAAAATTAGTGTCAGAGTATTAGCTTTTCCTAGTATCTCTATTGGCCTATGGTTTAAACTCTATGGCAATGTTAATTTTATTTTTGTCTTTAAATATATAGCATAGAAAACCCTTTGGAACCATAATCACCATCTATAACCCGACCTAAAAATTTTCGAAATCCTGCTAATGCTGATAGTTCCACAGTCTAAAAAAATAATCAAAGAAACTTTCAATACGTCAGTAAATTTCACCTAGTGAATGCTGCAGTTCTAGCGAAGCAAAATATTTACTTTCTAATCCATCGACAGTAAATATAAGCATAAAAGTATATAAATTCCATGAGTGTTGCAAATTAGAAAATACACAGAATACACTTACAATTGCATTATAATTCTATGTAATACAACGCCCTTCCATCTTCCTCAACACCTTTGTTTTTGGTGATAATCTGTGATACCCAAAACAATAATGAAAAACGAACATTTTACAGGTCTATGAACATGATAAAGTGCTATATGCGATGACTGGATAAAACCAAACCATTATGTGGCAGGAGATGTTCATTCTAGTTTCACGCCTAGCACACAGTCACAGTTTATAAGGAACCAACAGCAAGTCGCTTGGACAAGCAGGACTTCCCAGTGCTTGAGTCTTCTGCACCTTACATTACGAAGGCTGTTCCTACTTCTCATCTGTCGTTCCCAGTTCCCCTCTGTCGCCAAAGGTAGTGACTGTGTCAACTGCACGGTCACGTGGATGCTGGATTCTTTTTTAAAAAGACCTGATGTTGGCTATATTCCCGGCTTCCCCATGTTGACGCTTGTCTACTACATCTTCACATGCTCATGCGAATTTTTCCCCTATATTCCACTTCTAGACTGCTCACTACTGTGCACTTAACTGATGATAATGTTTTCACACAGAGATGAAAGCAAACAGGCATTTACCAACTAGGAGATCTGGAGTTGGACAGAATGGTAGGGACACATGGCGAAATCAGTGTTCTGAGAGCTGTCCCCACGGCTCACACGGAGCGTCTTAGGGAAGCAGCCAACGTTCTCAGCAGCAGCACAGGGGACGAATGACACTGTCACCCAGGCCAGCAGGCGGCCCCTCCTTCCTGGTGTCCACATGCCACACGCCACCCTCTGCTCGCAGACGCGGGCCACCCCACGGGGAGGTGGCATTTAGAGGCAAAGCCAGACCAAACTGGCTGATTACTCACCTCCTCGCTTGGGTCAGGCTTGCTCGTTTTAACTTTTTGTTTCCTCTCTGGTCATAGCTTGGCGCCCAATGGTTATGCTTCAGCAAGAGGTTTCAACCTGAGAGTTAAAAAAAAAAAAAGAATGAAAAGAAAATTGCAAATCAAAGTCCCCTTCACTAAGATCTTTCTTCCCTTGCCCTCTGGGTGCATGTTTCTCTGACTGCGAGGCAGAGACGCAGTGCTCTATAAATATTGCCCCTGACACTTGCTCGGGGCTCTCCTGGCTGGTGGCACAGGTCTGTGTCACTGAACACCGTGGTAATGCTCCCGCGGGCTTCTCAGCTGCTGGGACACAGCCGGGGCTTGGCTCGAGCCCCGGCACCCTGGGCCTGCCTGGAAACGCCACTTTGCAGCCAGGTTCACAGATGTTCTGGGCTTTTCCTAGGGCCTGAACCAGGCACAGAAGGGAGATGATGAGGTAGGTTTGCAGGAAGGCAGCTTTCCCCAAGCAGGTGCAGAAGAGGGGACATGGGAGAGTGGAAGACAAGAGAGGAGGTACTGTTGGTTTAGCCAAACAACACAATCTTGAACTCCCTATAAAAGTCATTGATACCTAAATATCAGCCAATCAAGCTTTATAAAACTTAAGTACTACCTATTATGAATGATCCAAAGACATAGGGAAGCTTTTCCATAATTGCTTTTAATATCAGTTCTCATTAAAGAAGGTTTTAGTAGTGACTAATTGGTCATAAAGAAATGTTTTGACATAAGTTTGTTTCCAGAACAACAGAAATGCATTGGAAAGTATAATATAATCAGACAGATTGTACATTTGATGAAAGAAGTTAAAATACAATCTAAAAATTATAAGGACTCAACATACTATGTTAACTTGTACACTGACAATCACGGCAATTTGAATCATTTTACTTTTTATTTTTTAGATTAAGGAAAAATCTAAGTCATGACGCTACAGACTATATAGGTGTATGATCAAAGTCTCACTACCTAAATATACCACCTATCATCGCCATGGTTCGAATGATTAGAAAACAAGCCCATATTTTGGATTCTTCTTGACAAGGATGATGGTTAGATTGCTTTACTGAAATCTTCTCCCTTGATTTAATCAAGGGTGAAGGGAACTTTGGAAATAATCGGGTCACTTTCTTCGTGTTACAGATAAGAACAATCAACCCCCAGGCTGGCTGCTCTCTGCCCGTAGTCACGTGGCAACTGGGCGGTGGAGTGACACTCATGTCCTCACCTTACACTCCCCTGCACTGTGCTCCTTCTATTTGAACAGCGGCTCTCAAACTCACCTTTACACCTGTCCTCCTGAGAGAGCTTCCTGAAACCCTTGCTAGTACATCCAAATACTGCAGCCACAAAAATAACTAGCATCAAGCAAAAATTGCCTTTTAGCGTTTGACAGGAAATAAAGTTAGATGCAAAAATTAACTTTCAAACAACTGAAATCCATCTTTTCTTAGCTCAATGATTATTATCTGTCCACTAAATTGCCTTATTGCCAAGAAAGGTATATAGCTGGGTGGTGAAGAGGAAAAGAGAAAATGTAGTTTCTACTTTCAATGACCTGATAGTCTAATTGCAGGGGAAAAGGTGAATTACAAACAACACATTGAATACTGCAATGAACCCGAGAACAGGGCACTGAGGAGGCAGGAAATGAACATCTGGGCCAATATGAAGCAGGGTATAACAAATGGATCATTCCTCACTCAAGACTCTTGGATCTTAACGAGCAGAAGGTAGTGAGGCAAAGAAGGGAAGAATAATGCAATCAAGACAAAGGCAGGGAAGAGCATGATGTGTACACAGAACTTCCAATAGTTCTTTCTCGCTGGAGCATGTGGTACAAGACAGCAGTATTATACCCTCTGTGGTTTTGTCCTTATCAGGGTCCATGAAGTCCTGCTTGAGCTGCTCCCTCAGTATGTCTCTGACAGCGTGCACTAGTCCCCCTCCTTTTCCCAGCTCCAGCCCACGTGGCCTCCTGCTGTTCCTTCAATGTGCCCAATCAATTTGCCCTTAGCACCCTTCTATTTTGTTGTTCCCACCCTAGTACTTTCTTCCTACGGAAAGCTGCAGGGCTCACTCTGCACCTCCTTCAAGTCAATCTCTGTTCAAATGGCACCTTCTCTGCAAAGCCTACCAGGATCATCCTATCACTTAAAATCACAAACTTCCTTCATTGTTTAATTGTTATTGCTCATCTCTCCCCAACAGAATGAAGGTTCAGTAACAGCACAGATTTCAACTCCACTGAACCTTGCAGGTAACCGATGCACAATCAACACGTGTTAGATGAACGAATGAACTAGACGTTTGTGAGCCACACACCAGCACAGGGGGTTCCTGCCTGAGTTCTCTAAGAGGCAGCCATGTATCACGGGAAGTCAACCAAAATTAAAATGTAAATGGCAGGTTGAGGAGGAGAACCCAAAAAAGACTGAAAAACAGCCATGAGGTAAGGAGGAGGAGGAGGAGAAAAGGGGTAAATGAGGATTTGAGTATAAGGAGGAGTGGTCCGCAGTGTCACGTGCCGTGGCAAGATCAAAGGTGGAAGGTTCTGGAAAGAGCCCATTACGTACAACGTGCAGCAAGTATTACAATACTCGAAACCACTGAAATGTACAATTAAAAAGGGCAAATTTTATGGTATGTAAATTATTTTCCAACCAAGTGGTTATTAAAAAAGAAAGAAAGCACTGGTGAGAGGTAAACAAGAAAAGGGAGACAGGAATAAAAGCAACCAACATGCAAAACAACACAACTCAGGCCTGTGTGGAGTTAAATGAATGCTCTCAAGTCAAGCTGATCTGTCTTTCTTTCTCAAGTTACACCAAAAGTTATATATGTGTCTTCATTTCTGCGTCAATAAAACAGGTTTACTATTACCGCCTGTACCATTGGGAATCAAGACTTCATCTCATTTTATTGTCAAATAATTTCTTTTGCTGTACAGATATACCAGGTTTTATTTATCCATTCATTAGCTTATGGACATTTGGGTTGGTTTCCACTTTTTGGCTATTAGGAATAATGCTATGAACAATCACGTACAAGTTTTTGCTTGAAACTGTTTTCATTACTCTTGAGTAAATACCAAGGAGTAAAATTGCTAAGTAATATGGTAATTTTAACATAGTCGAGAACTTTCAAACTCCAAAATGGCTGTACCATTTCATAGCCCCAGCCACAAATGCATGAGGATTCTCATTTTTCTGCAGCCTTACAAACGCTTGTCATTCTCTTTTCTAATAGCTATGTTAGTCAATATGAAGAATTTCACTGTGGCTTAAATTTGCATTTTCCTAATGACTAATAATGTTGAGCATTTTTTCATGTACTTATTAATCATTTGGCTATTTACTCTTGATTTCCAGTATACATAATTTCAGAAAAACTTAGGACCAAATAAAGTTTAAACTGTATTTTTGAGGGTCCAACGAAGTCGTACCTGTGCCTGTGAGTGTCCACAGCCACTCACTTGTTAACTGAATAAATGAAGAATAAACAAATGAAAGATTAAGGAATGAGAACTATTTGACTAGTATGCAGTTTCAGCTTTTAAACTAACTAAATTTGAATTCTTACACAGTTTCAATAGAAATTTTAGTAAGGACGGCACAAAGCTTTGGGGCAAAAATTCAGCTACACGAAAATGTGCTAATCCTCCCTTCGTTAGTATGATAAATATCTACACTGGCATTTTTAGTTTGATAATAATAAAATACTCCATCAGATCAATGTTAGGAAACTAGAACTGTAATCCAGTTATATTAATGCTTTAATTTATTGCTTCTTTGAAGTCAGAGGTTAAAAAAGAAGCTACGTAGTAAATGATTTTAAAATACGTTGTTGACAAACTTAATCAGATGTGAATACTACAAATTTACCTAAGACTATAAAGAATGAGGCATTCATTACTCAGGGCAAATGGGTAACAAGCAAAATATCAGTAATCCAAGTCTGTCCTCATTTTTTACCAGAGTGAATAGCTGACTTTCAGTGCAAATGATGGAGGAGAAAGAAAATTGACCCTACAATGTGCCCAGTTAGAAGTAAACTACAAACTGTTTTTCTCCTTTTTTTTTCCCCTTTAGGGGAAAAAAAACTACTATTAGTCATATCATATACAGAGTCACTTACCTTTAACTCTAAGGTTCTTTGTTCTCAAGTAATAAATAATTTGGGCTCCCGGGACCCCACAGGAAAATTATACATAAGTCTACTAACCTTTATTGCTGCTACTTTATTGTAAGTACTTACCCATTATTAGTGTGAGAAGTATTGACTACACAATTAATAAATAGGTCATTTGTTCTTTTCCACTGGAACAATGTTGTATGTAAATTGAGAAGAAGGAATATACGAAACAGGGTAATCAAAGCACCGAATGTGTATCCTTTTCAACTTTTATTTGACATTACACAAAACTAATACCAAACTAAACTACAACACCTTCTCGTTTATGAATAGAAATTGTTCTGAAATGCATAGTGCACAGAACACACATAACCAGAACCAATAATAAAGCTAAATTATGTTGAATAAAATAAAATAAAGTAATAAGATAGTATTAAAAAGCACTGGGAATATTAAGTTATTTTTATGTTATAGTTGTCAATGCTTGGACCTATATTAAAACTTCACTAATTTCTCTTCATGCTTAATAATAATACCTGAGTTTCTAGCTCTGTATCAGTATTTCAATTTGTTTTTCTTCTAAAGCCACACATATATTTCTATAACCTGACAGACAATCTCAAAAAGTGTTTAACATATTTGCAATATAATTTCAAGCATTAGTCTGCAGTTCTTAAAATCATCATCGACTAAATCACTAACTCGAAGTTTTCTACTATCACTCCAAAATGGAAATGAGATTAGGTATGTGACAACAAGAATCTAGATAAGAACTTTTAATTCTATTAATCTCTGAATGGTTCTAACATCCGGGTAATGAATCATGGTCAGGCATTTCAAACAAATGTTTCCTTTCATTATAAAGATGTAGCTCAACTCTCGATATTTGTTTCTTTTTTTTGAATCGATTCATTCTGGGATCTGATCATTCGTACAGACACCTATTAGGAGAAATATGTAATTAATTAAATGGAATATTTGTTTCTAGTTAACTAGACAAGAAGGCTTGCCTACCAAATTCAAGCTAACTTTTTTGCTATTCATTAATCCTATGGCAATAGCTCATAAAAAATATCAGGGAGTGATTAAACTAGGCAGTGAAAATAGGAATGCACATTCAGTCTGATAATTCATAAAAGAAAATAAAACACTGGTTTATTTTACTATTCCATGATGAATATGCTTTCATATAGAGGATTTAAATTGTAAAAAGCTAAGGAATACCATTATTCATTTTAATACCATACTTTTCTAATCAAAATATATTTCAAAAAAAAAAGAAGAGGAAATAAGAAGAAAACAATAATGCAAACTAATTTTAAAAGAAATGAATGAAACATCAGTTATTCTTGTTTGGTTCACATATAAAATGTGGTTGTTTCAACTTGCTATCCTCATCAATGGGGCCTGAAACTTTCTTGAAATGTGATATCAAAATAACTAAAAATAACAAAACAGAAAAGACTAAAAATGAAAAATCACACTTTTACTTCCATACTGTGGTGGATCTGAATATTGTCATGCACGATGTATTTCCAAGCATTGATTTGATTAGACTTTGAGATGGATGGAAGCAATCTTTGCAGTTTTTGAAAACTTTACTTTCAAGAGACTAATTGGAATAGGTGAAAACTGTACAGACATGCACTGACATTTTTTGCTCCTCTAATTTACTTCATTCTGTTATTCAGGTATACACAGAACAAGAACAGAGCTGGAATTAAACTGAAGATAGATGGGTAATAAAAGTAGAAAAGGTAAGAATACTGCTTCTCAGCCTTTTGGCTAAGATCAAGTGAGAAGGTAAGAATAAGGAACATCCTTACACTTTTTTTTTTTCATAACCCAGTAAAGAGATTAAAATAATGTTAACAAAGAGCACATTAATTTAGTCATCAACATACTTAAAATTTTTATTTTGTTTTAAAAGCAATTTGTATCAAATTAGGATATCAAAATAATTGTTTTGTATAAATACTTGTGTTTGGAAAAGCATATACAAACTGTCAGCCATGCTTGATATTTAATTAATACCAGTAGAGAATACAAAAGAATATTCTCTATCAAAGTAGAAGGACCTAAAAACATGTCCTCAAAAGGCTAAGTGATCCAAGTTGATGGGCTAAAACTCTGTCTGATATTGTCAAACTCCTAATGGCATGTACAAATCTAACAATTCACATTTATAGTACTCCATGATATACATATATCACATTTTATTGAATCACTCATGTATCGATGGACACTTGGGTTGCTTCCACATCGTTGCAATTGTGAATTGTGCTGCTATAAACATTTGAGTGCAGGTGCCTTTTTCATAAAGTGACTTTTGATCTTTTGGGTAGATGCCCAGTCGTGGAATTGCTGGATCAAATGGTAGATCTACTTGTATCGCTTTAAGGTATCTCCCTATTGCTTTCCACAAAGGTTGGACTAGTTTGTAGTCCCACAAGCAGTGTAGGAGTGTTCCTCTCTCTCTGCATTTCTCTCTCCACTGTCCATTTTTAACAAGTGTTCTTGCACATGTCGTGTCATTTGATCATCACAGCAAGCAATCAGAAGTATCCCTAACTTTACATATAAGGAAACTGATGTTCGAAGAAGGTAAGGGAATAGCTCAAAGTGTCAAAAGTTTGAAAGAAGTACAGATAGAAACTGAATTCAGGTCATCTCACCTTAAATCCTGGGCCCTCAGTACTATATTTTTTCAGTAACACCTTAGGAACGTATCTCAGTAGAAATTATTTTCCCATGGGAAAAAATAATTCCTAGGAGATAGAATAAAGTCTTCCAATTTGGAGCATATATATTTTTGTTGACCATGGCAACACACACACACACACACACACACAAATACAAAGCTCTCATCTTCATTTCTCCAATGTTGATTAGTGACGGTAACATTCCTTAGTCATCCAAGCTAATAATTTGAGTTTCCCACTTCTGCTTTCCTCTCTTTCCTATTAGCTTCTACATACACAAGATTCTATCTTGGACCTACCTTTGGAGTATTTCTCCTCCTCTCCTTTCCTCTGATCCTACCAAAATTCAGACTTAGCTTTTATAGAACCTTAAAAACTGAAATGATCAATTACAATCCTGTCTCTCTATCACCACTTTCCTTTCTCCTTCATCCATCTTCTATACTGTTACTGAAAAAATTTTTTTTTCAATACCTCCTCCTCTTGCTGACAACAGAGGGTTCGGTTCAAACTTCTAAGTACAGACTACTGGCTTTTCTGCCATGCTGAGCTGGCCCTACTCTTTCAGTTTCGTTTTCCCTTTACCCATAACACAAATGTCACACTGCTCTCTCCTAACCCATCTATCATCTGTTCCCTGGAAATGCTGTGTATAGACCTTCCACACTTCTGTGTCCTGTAAACCTTATTTCTATCAAGTAACATTTAAGTCAGTGCAGAACTACATCCAAATACATGGGAATGCAGATTCAAATTAAAAGACAGAAAATTACTTTGGATTCTGTGACCCTGGTCTTAAGACACCTTTATCCTGCTTGCTTACTGTCTCCTTTTTAGAAATGTGACAAGCTGCTCGATTTGCACTGGTAGTAGTAATTCTTCCTAAAAACAGAAGGGAAGCACATACTGGTTCCCAGGCTTACGGCAGCAAAGCTGGGACAAAACTGCATACTTCAGCATGACTTTGGGGGACCTGACCAGCATTTTAGTCCTGAGCACTCAGTCTTCTTTCTCTATCTTTGTGATAGAAAATGAGTCAATAAAAATGCATACATTTCAACTGCATGATTGTCCTTTTGAAAAACTTAATCATCTAGCTGTCAGATATAATTATACATAGTACTATAGAGATTTGGAAGCAAATCCAAACAACCCAACAGAGCAATCCTAAGTAGTATTTAAGTACTAAAATTATGACAACAGTACCCATGCAACCAGCACAGCCTCTACACAGACAATTTTAAATATTTATGTGCCCAAACATGACTGCATTTTCTTTTGGATAGAATAAGAAAGAAGCTCAAAGTGTACTGAAGAAAGTTATCATTGGGTTTACTGGCAATCGATATCAATTAAAAAGCTACATTTGAAAATGCATATCAGGTGTTACTGGAAAATGCATCTCTTTGAATAGCAGCGATGGAAATAAAGTTTATCAAAAAGGGTAAATAATGTATAACAAGTCCCGAGTGAGTGATGAAAACCTTATTCAGATGACAAGCCACGGATCAGTTGGAAGCCAGGACTCAGACTCATTGGCACCAGCAATGTTTTCTTAATTTCCTAAGTGAGCATAACATCACACCCTTCCCCTCCGATTGGCTTAGCATGCCCTTATTTATTGCTTTATTCTATTAAAAACTATTTCGACTTGCTTATATTCCTGACAAACCCATTTGATAATTTTAATTAGCAGTTCTAATGCTTCCCGTGAAATATTTATTTATTTTATGCTTTCATTCAATAAACACTTGCTGAGAACCTGTCAAGGGTCTGGCACTACAGACACAGTCTTTGTTCCCAGTGGAGGTAAAGGCTGGGAAGACAGAAAGACTAGTCGCTAGATCACCACAATATAATATGGCAATGGCCATGAGACAAACACACAACACAGAAAACATAAGCTGTCTTGGAGATGGAGCTCAAGGTAGGGCTTTGTGGAGGAGGAGGTGATACCTAAATTCTCCAAAAAAAAAAAAAAAAGGGAGACGTTAACCAGAAAGCATATGAAGATTTCAAATACAAGCCACTTTGGTAAGACCCAAAATATAACCTTTGCATGAGAACCTTAAGTGCTGGTAACTAGTCCAGATTTAATATAACTGCCCTTAAATTTTCAGTAATGAGGGTACCACATTGCTAGGTTTACTTCCTCTCTGCCTATTGACACAGCCACTCATTTCATCCTATGTCTTTATTCTAATTTTTAAAATGTGACTCCACTTTTTCTGACAGAAAAAAATTATGTATATGATCAAAATTATTTTTCAAGTAGTATTTTTATTCAT
Organism: Mirza zaza; assembly: GCA_008750895.1. Taxonomy (NCBI): domain Eukaryota; kingdom Metazoa; phylum Chordata; class Mammalia; order Primates; family Cheirogaleidae; genus Mirza; species Mirza zaza. The sequence goes on from VSMD01020627.1 coordinate 82,411, forward strand.
TTCTTCAAACAATATGTATTGATCAACTTCTATGCAACAGTCTTAGTTTTCAGAATTGGAAATAAGCTGGTGAAGCAAAGCATACCAGGTTCCCGCCCTTGGCCCTTGTGGACTTTCCGTTCTAGTGGGAAAAGAAACACTAACAAATGAATATGATAATATCTCATAGCAAAAAAAAAAAAAATGCAATAATAAACATAAAACAAAATAATGTGATAATGTTTGGGGAAAGAAAGCTTTAGATAGGGCTGTTAAAAAAAGCTTTGCTTAAAGTCAAGCCCTTGCAGCTAAGGCACAAATGAAGAGAACAGGCCATATAAAGATCTATGGGAAGAACATTCCAAGCAGAAAGAATTGCTAATGGAAAGTTCCTTGGGTAAGACCAATCTTTGGTATTCAAGTGGCCAAAAAAAAAACCACAATAGGGGCACATGAAAAAGTCCAAAAAAAGTAGATGGTGGCTGAAAAAATATGGTTGTTTTAGGTCAGTGGTTCTTAAACTGTGCTGTATATTAAAATCATCAGAGATGTTTCCCAAACTCCAATCCCAAACGAATGAATTCAGAATCATTGGAGGAAGAATCGGGCATCAATATTCTTTAAAGTTTTCCATCTAATTCTGCTGTGCAGCCAATGTTGAGAAGCAATAATTTAGACTATGGTAAGGAATTTAAATTTTAGTCCAATTACATAAACAGCCATTGGGGAATAGAAATTTTATCTGAAATTTCTGTCATGCACTTAATTGTTTCATTTCCATCTGCTTTTTTTTTTTTTTTTAAAAAGAGGAATACACCTTGGGATCTGTTCCTTTCTAAAGCAAATTCTTTTTAAGAACAACAATGAAAGCAATTATTGAAATGTTTCCTTTTAAAAATGCAAATAATTTAGGTAATTTGGGTGAAAATGAGTTCTTTTGGAAATGTCCAATACAATTAATCCATTTATGATTCATTGATTTAACATATTCTCCCTGTGCACCCTAGAATACATTGGTTTACAATTTGTGAAAAACTTTGTTAAGAGGAAAAGATACACAAAACATTTGAGATGATATTTAAATTCTTTATTCTTTTTGATTATTCATAACATTGACCACTGGGATTCTACCAGTGTGGAGCATATGTATATTTGATCCCATCTGCTGAAAGATGCATGTAATTCTGACAAGAGTTCACCCACTAGAGCTGTGTAATTTTCAACTAGGGAACGATCTCTAAGAAGAGGGGTTGATTTACTAAAACTGTCGGAACCTGAAAATCACCATGGGTGTTTACATGATGATTTAAACATTTAGATACATTTATCAGGTACAGCTGGCATTTCTATTGTTCAAATAAACACACCGGAATATCTTTTCTTGGAGTGTACTTAGCAGACTTTACTAAAAGTTTCCTAATCATAGTAAAAGGTTACATTTCCCAGCTCTTAGTATGAATTTAGTTTCTTATCTTTTAACAGCTAAAAGTCATCCATAAACTAAGCAACCTAACTTAAATAGTAAGAAAAGAAGAAACAATCAAGTACTGGTCACATTCCAGGAAAGCAAACCAACCAGCTAAAAACTGATTTAGCTACCACGTGGTGTTATAGTCCTAAGAGTTTCTAAAACTTCTATTAGCATTTGAAAATATGCCAACTTCATGAAGGAACTTAATTCAAAATTCAACCAAATGATAAACTTATGCTATACCTTTATTTACCTACTCAAAACAATATTTTATCAAACTGCATGTGTAAGTATTACGCTATCACCCATTTTTCTTTAGAAGAATTTCAAGGCAGTAGACAAATTATCTGCACAGTCCATTGGTCATGGAACTCACAGAATGTGAGTTAAAACAAATGACAATTCCTAATCGAACCACCTTCTTAAGGTGCTGGATGATAAAGCCAGTCCAGGTAATCTTCTCAAACAGCCTCTGCATTCTTTATTAAAACCTACAGTATTTGTAGTATTATATTGGGTATCTGAATTGCCTTTTCTAATAGACTATACCTTAATTTAAATTATTTGTATGATTATTGTACACTTTACAAATTTATATTTGACAATGATTTGTATTCCTTCATTTTCCAACTACTTATTCCATCCAGGTTGAGGGATGTGAGTGGCCAGAGCCCATCCCAGAAGCTCAGGGTGCAAGGCAGGTCTCCACTCTAGACAGGACATCGTTCCATGACAGGGCATGTTCACACACACACACACACACACACGCACGCGCACTCATTCAGCCACACCAATTCACCTAACACGCATATCTCTGGGGTATGGGAGGAAACCCACACAGACATGACAAGAAGGTGCGAACTCCACACAGACAGTGGCTCCCAAATGACACTGAACCAAAAGATGTCACCCAAGGATCCTACTGTACATCACAGAGGAACCTACCTGAGCGTGAAGTGTCGAGGCAAAATTACACTTATAACATGGAATAAGCAATCCTATACTGTGACATTCTATCATAACCACACTTTGCCTGCATTTTAGAAAAATCATTCAAACTATAGTTCACAGTTCACCAAGAAAGACTGCCTTCAATGTTGTGATGACTGAATTTTCATTATCAGTAGCCAGAAAGGGTGGTTGATTGCCAAAAAGTGGTTTGCTTTCTTAGGTACCATGATTGCAGTGAATGGTGATGACCTAGTCTGGTATTTTCCATTTATTTTATTTTTTATTATTGTTTTTATTTTTTATTTTTTTGAGACAGGGTCTCACTTTGTTGCCCAGGCTAGAGTGAGTGCCGTGGCGTCAGCCTAGCTCACAGCAACCTCAAACTCCTGGGCTCAAGCAATCCTCCTGCCTCAACCTCCCGAGTAGCTGGGACTACAGGCATGCGCCACCATGCGCAGCTAAATTTTTCTATATATATTAGTTGGCCAATTAATTTCTTTCTATTTATAGTAGAGACGGGGTCTCACTCTTGCTCAGGCTGGTCTCGAACTCCTGACCTCGAGCGATCCTCCCGCCTCGGCCTCCCAGAGTGCTAGGATGACAGGCGGGAGCCACCGCACCCGGCCTTTTCCACTCATTTTATATCACCTTTAATCCTCTTCAAGAGAGAGCTACATGGAACACGGTCCCTTGACAGCCCCATGAAGGTACATGTGTGTCACACAGGTGGCAGTTTCCTGGCCCTTGGCTTTCTGGGGCCTGCCTGGCTCTCTTGCAAAGACAGTGTCATTGCTGAAGGCAAAAGGGAAACCAGAGGAATAAGATGGAGTGAGCAGGATCCAGTCTACGCAGACTAAACATCCGAAACAGTCAAACATTTTCCAAGGCACACGTGGCCCACATATGGAGGGACAGAAGATAAGGCAAGACAGTGCGGCCAAGAAGAAATGAGATGGCTGTTGGCTGCACACTTGTCACCACGAATGCAGTTCCTATTCATGGAGTTGTAACCATATGGTTCTCGATATTTTGAAAGATGAGTTTTAAGCAGCACTGGGACAATCTGTCACTACTTATGCAGAGCTAGATTTGGGGAAGGGATGTAGTTTCTCTTCATCTTTAAGGGATATTTTTTCCCCTCTTTCCTGTTTTTTCCTCTTTTCTTATAAACACACAGGTTTCGACACCTGGGCCAATTAAAACTATTACCATTCATAAGTTCTGTGTGTCTGAGAGCTTGATATAACTTAAAATGTACCACCCACATTCATAATTTGGACTTTGCCAAGAGAGAGATATCACATTTAGATTTCCATTAAATGCTGTAGCTAGAAGTTCACTGGAAGTTTAAATAGTAAAATTTGAGGGTGAAAGTAAGAATGTTACAGGAGTTTTTATAAACATAAAGGGATCTGTATTTCTATTAACATCTAATATATCTATATTCTATTAACTTTGGAGTTAACCTGTAAAGACTGAATGCAAAGACATGTGGCAATTTTTTTTTCAAAGGTGGCCACTATAATCTCTTCCATCCCCCATGTTCTTCTTTCAGTATGTCTTCGAGACCCATCCCATTGAGGGGTAGGGTCTAAATTCTTTCTCCTTGGATCTAAGAAGCTTATGACTATGGCAAATTTGACATTATATGACTTCTAAGACCAGGTCATGAAATTGGATTCAACTCCACCTTACTCATGAGCATGTGTGTTCTTGAAGCCTCTACCTACCCCTTTAGCAGTCTGACTATCCTAAGAACACTATGTTGGTAGAAAGACCAGACTACCCAACGTGGAAAACCAGAGAGGCCATGACACTGCATGAATAAAGACATGCCTGGACAGCTCCCAGATGTTTCAGCCTCTCACCGTTCCAAACTCCAGATGCCATCTTGAGAGACCTTGAGCTAGAGCCAACCAGTTGAGCCCTGACCCAAACCAAAACCCTAGTCCACAGAAACTGTGAGAGGTAATAAAATTATTTTGTTATTTTAAGTTTTACAGTTATTTGTTTAAAAAGCAATAGATAACTGGAACATATTTTGAGAGAAGTTATGTGCTATAATTTTAAAAATACTCAAATCATATGGTGTCAGCCTTGGACCTGGACAACAGACGAAAGCCAGAAGGACACCCAAGAGATTGCTAGTGAGGTCAAGGCGCCTCAAGGAGTTTGACTACAAGGGCTTCACAGAAATGAGGATTATACGTTATCTTAATATATAATATTATCTGTTATTATTGTTTAAGGTAGGGATTCTTGTTATGTACTGGCAAAATATTTAGCAATACCACCATTGCCCACAGAGATGTTGAAAATAAAAAATGTGTCTAATAACCTCCAAGTATCTAGCTAAGGATATTTCCAAGAATAATGAAAGGAGCACTAGCTTCCTTTTGCTACTTAGGACAAGATGCAGATAGAGATAGATGAATTTAAAAAGAGACTGCTCGATTTCAGCAAAATTTAGAGGAACTCTAAAAACAACACAGAATTTTCTGGGTTTGAAAATAAAACCATTTTGCATTCCCTGTCACTCCAGAGAGCAAAACAGTTGCAAAATAAGAGCCTCAGGGAAAAGATAAAATAGTGTAGTCAGAAAGATTTGGTAAGAATGGCCTTTATCAAAAAGTCCCCAAACAATAAATGCTGGTGTGGATGTGGAGAGAGAGGAACACTCCTACACTGCTGGTGGGACTGCAAACTAGTGAAACCTCTGTGGAAAGCAATATGGAGATACCTTAAAGGGATACAAGTAGATCTACCATTTGATCCAGCAATCCCACTACTGGGCATCTACCCAAAAGATCAAAAGTCACTTTACGAAAAAGACACCTGCACTCGAATGTTTACAGCAGCACAATTCACAATTGCAAAGTTGTGGAAACAACCCAAGTGCCCATCAATTCATGAGTGAATTAATAAAATGTGGTATATGTATACCATGGAGTACTATTCAGCTTTAAGAAACAACAGTGATCTAGCACCTCTTGTGTTTTCCTGGATACAGCTGGAGCCCATTCTACTAAGTGAAGTATCTCAAGAATGGAAAAACAAGCACCACATGTACTCACCAGCAAATTGGTATTGACGGATCAACACCTAAGTGGACATATAGGAATAACATTTATTGGGTGTCGGGCAGGTGGGAGGGGGGAGAAGGGGATGGGTATATACAAACACAATGAGTGAGATGTGCAATGTTTGGGGTATGGTCACGCTTGAAGCTCTGACTCGAGGGGGGGGGCATGGGCAATATACATAACCTGAACATTTGTACCCCCATAATATGCTGAAATAAAAAAAAGAATTAAAAAAAAAGAAAGATTTGATTTACAAATAAAGGTAACTGTTTGACTATAAAAACCCTTTATGAACACCAATATTAAAATGGTGCCTCTCAGATCCTTTAAGAGAGATAAAAGGCCTTCTAAAGCTTTTAGGGACATTATGTAGCTGACTTTCTCTACTAAACAACAGGACTACTAAGAACCTTAAGGGTGTTGTCCCACCACAGCCTTACATAGGACCCCTGGTAAAGGAGTGATTATCTCAGTCATTTGGGGCCATGGCTTTAGCTAATGGAGTGGCTTATAAATTGATACATAAGAAACCCTCAAAAATTTTAAAAGAATTGTACCAGGTTGAACTGATAGGAGACAAAAATTATGCAAAACAAAAAGTGGCCTTTGGATCCCTAAACTTTCATGCACAGGGAAAAGGCTGAGAAAATGACCAGCTATAAATACAGACCATGTTTTTTGAAAAAATAACAATTCTTTTTCCAAAAAAAAAAGAAAATGGAAACCAGAGTGCAATGGGAGGAGCCAAGCATCACAGACAGGAATACCCAGAAAATGGACTGATCACTCATTAAGCAAATGGCAACAGGACCATCTGGGTTTTAGAACTGCGATGGAATATAACAGACTCTAACTTTCCCCTTTTTGAACAGGAAGAACTGTAGAATTTTCCCATGGTTGCCCCGCCATTGAATGTTTTGTGTGAAAGGGAAATAACTTATCTCTTTAATTCACAGGTTTTCAGAAGAACCTCTAGTTGAAAGCTTTTCAATATTCAAGGAGCCTTATCTGAACCTAGACTTGAATTAGAAGACAAGATGTGCTGGACTTCAAGCTAATGCTACAGACTGGGACGTGGGGGTCAGAGGGCAGGAATAAGTGTATTTTGCACGCGAGAGAGCTGTAAGTGGTTGTGGTCAGAGGATGGACTGTGGCAGATCATATCCTCCAAAGATGATCATAGTAATATCTCCCATCCCACGTGTTCTTCCTACAATGTAACCCTGACACTCCTCTCTCATCAGGTATTAGAGTCTGTATTCCCTTCACCTTAATTTTTTGGCCACGGCATAAGCAAAGCTGTCTGATTTCAGAGACTGGATAATAACAGGCATCATAGCCCTGACCTTCACTGCACTATAATATTCCCTCTTGAAACGCTCAGCTGCCACATTAGCAGTCGCACTGCCTTGAGGCCGCCATACTGTGAGGAAGCCCAAAGGAGCCCACGTGGAAAGGAGCCCACGTGGAAAGGAGCCCACGTGGAAAGGCCACGTGGCTGGGGCCCTGAGGTTTTATGAAAAGAGAGAGATGCTGAACTAGCCCCCAGCTGCTCCGGCCCCTTGCTGTTTCAACTCTAGTCATTGTCTAACTGCAAATCCGTAACGGACCCGGAATCAGAAGCGAACAGCCAAATCCTAATGCAAATTCCTGATGCACAGAAACCGTCAAGGATCATAAAATAGTTGCTGAGGTCTTAAGCCACTATGGACTGCAATGATTTGCAAAATCATCAACTAAAACCCAAAATAAGGTATTATAATCTCATGGTAGTTAAAATAAAAAGAGTTCAGGATAGAATTCATAAAACAAAAAGCACCAATTATATCTCATTGTGGTTACCTGTGAGAAATGTCACATAAAGTACCAAAAATAGATATTCTGATAAGAAGTTTACAAAGAAAGGCAAATCATTTTCCTTTAATGACATTGTCTATAAATATTTAAGCAAAATCATTAACTAAAACCCAAAATAGGTATTATAATCTCATGGTTTTTAAAATAAAAAGAGTTCAGGACAGAATTCATAAAACAAAAAGCACCAATTATTGTATCTCATTGTGGTTACCTGTGAGAAATGTCATAAAAATTACCATAAATAGAAATAGATATTCTGATAAAAAGTTTACAAAGAAAGGCAAACCATTTTCCTTTAATGACACTGTCTATAAATATTTACGTAAAATCATTAACTAAAACCCAAAATAAGGTATTATAATCTCATGATATTTAAAATAAAAAGAGTTCAGGTTGAGTCACTAAATTACCCAAGTCTCCAATCAAGGACCTGAATCTCCAAGAACCTTGAGGATGAATTTTGGACAGAGGTAACGGTTCCCCATACTTTTTCACGCCCAAGCAATGTTGTGCCTCCCTTTTGCAATACTAGCTGAGGCCACAGCCCTTCCTATTCATCTGACAGAATGCCAGAGCCCACATCCTAAGAAGACCTTGGAGCCTGCTGTAATCTAATCTCTTTTATGGAAACTTAAATAACAATCTGGCAGTTTCCTCCCTGGGAAGTCTGCTGGTTCTTCAGAGCTGGGGAAGTGGTCTCCCGGCTCTATCTTGGTGCCATGTGGGCTCTGTTTGAATCAAAGCACAACTGAGAAAACAGAATATTTTTCGAACTCCAAAATATTTCTCCCAAACCCTTTCTAGTTCATTTCTCTTAACTGTCACTAGGTAAAAATAAATGTGCGTCTGTGTATATGTTTGGGACAGTGGGAGGAATCAAGTAATTACTCCCAGTTATATAAATTAACAAGTGCTCACTGCATGCTTATTATGGTTTTTTGCCTGTGCTAGCAGATTTGGGGACATTCAAAGGTATAAACCATGGACCCTACTCTGAAGCAAGTTTTAATGCAGCTAGGGAGACAGATCTAATTAGGAAAAAAACTATATACATATAAAATAAAACAAACAAGTGCTAAATTGTGAAATAATCAGATATTAGAACCTTGCTCGGGCTTCACAGATATGCAAAGGAAAAACTAAGGGACACAGCAAGGATATCATGATAGGAACATAAACAAGTAAAGGCAGATGAAATATGATTCAAAATGGAAAATGATTGATATTTGAAATGACTCTCCTATAAAAACTGAATGTTAAAAAACTTTAATAAAATTAGTATGAATACTAAGTAGGCTATGAATAATGTCATTTTAGAAATATGAGAAAGTGTTAATAGCCTCAATATATAAAGAACAAATACAAATTGGTAAGAAAAAACACTAAATAATGGGTAAAATCATACAATATACAAAAGAGAACCACGACCATGAAAATAATCTTAACTTCACTGGTGATTAAATAAATAAAACAACGATAAGAATTTCCACTGAAGTAAATCAGTGCAAGTTTTAATTATAGTCAATGCTGGCAAGAGAGAAAGTGACATTTCCACACTGCTGTTGAAAGTATGAATTAATACGACCATTCTAGAAAGCAATTTGGATGTATGACTGGAGTCTTTAAAATGTCAATATCTTAAATATTTTTTTCGTGGTTATTTAATTTAGAAATTAGTCAAAAGCTAGGCTGAACTCAGTAAATGAATTCTGCATAATCAAAGAGTAATGATTACCAATTACTATTATGATGCTAATATAGATTTAGCATTTACTATGAACTGATTGGGTTCTATGACAACACTGTTACCATAGTACTTCTAATATTTAAATACTTTAAGATCAGATTTATTTTATAAATAGAGACGCTATATAGCATAAAGTTATAAATCCAGAAAAAGTTACAACCAGAATTGAAAGCTAACTCTAAAGTTTGTGCTCTTTCCACTATGTTTTTATGTTCAATAATATTATATGCATTTATAAGACTAAGAAATAGAAGAAATCTAAGTGACTAAAGATGAAATATGCAAATATTAAAAGTATATCTTAAAGTAAAATTTAGTAACTTGAGACAAGCTCAACATATATCAGAATAGTACAAAATCAAATTACAAAGCACATATGTAAAAAATATTATGAATGTGTATGCATATATACACCTAGGAAAAACAGAAAGAAATGAACCAATATCTCAGATAATGGAACTAATGAATATTTTTATTTTTTCCTTTAATATAGTCTATGTTTTTCAAATGTTTTATAAAAAGTATACATTTTAAAGGTTATAATAATTTTTTTAAGAACAAGCAAATAAACAACTTAAAGTTACAACTAGCAAGAGAAGAAACTGAACAAAAATTATATATTTTAAGTGGACCTAACTCTTCCCCAAAATACTTTGTAAAGAAAAGAAACCTTCATGTTATCCATGACTTAATTAATGGTTTTCTTTTATCTTATCATTTATTGCAGGAAAATTAAGCAGAATATTGAAGAGTTAAATAAGAACTCTGTATATACAACATTTTGCAATGATATTGTTTGAATAATTAATTCTTCTAATTCCTTCACTGATTCTGAGGACAAATTTATACTAAATGATCATCAACACAAATACACTACAATATAATATCAAAGAAAATTAAATGATCTTAAAATCATTTAGGAGGGTCATCATTATTTTTAAATGCAATAATATTCTATTAATACTTCTATAACTTTTATTTATAGTACCTCTTAAGGGTAAAAACTACTTATGATGGTTTAAAATTATATGAGAAATTGTGTCCTAACTTCCAATTTCATGGTTGCAAGTTCATTTAATAATATTTTTTATTGCTAATAAAATTTAGTCTTGAAATTTACATATGAAGATAGTAGATGCTTTAAAAACTTGAATTTTGTTATTAAGCAATCTGAAATATTCTAGTAATATTAAATGTTGAAAGCAATAAGCCTACTCATAAGCAAAAAAAAGGAAAATGGTTATTAGAGCTGATCTTTGTGGTGCTACACTCAGCAAGATCAGAAAGAGAAATACGGAGGTGCTGCTTGTAATTAAGGCATCTCTGAATTAAATGAGAATAGTGTAGGCTTAACCATCGTGTTTTAATTGTCATGTGAAACTAGACACTACAGTTAATTGACATAAGTGACAGAGGCTGGGATTGAACTAGTTCCCCTTAAAGTGACAAGGAGAATAATAATCTGCCTTAGTAAGATTTCTTTTTTAGTAGGGATTAATTCAATTAATATATATGTTGAGTTCAAACACCAATGGCTCTTTTCCAAGTGATAGATTCTTATGTGTGTGCATATATATATATTTTTTTACTTACATCAAATTGAACTCTTCTAAAACACATTCATTCCTAAAGGAAAAGTAGCTATTTTTTATTTGTCATGTTCTGTTGTCCAGTTCTCTCATTTCACAAGTACTGAAACTTGTGAGGTCAGGTGACTGCCCCACCCGGAAGATATATTCTAGATCCTCACAAACATTTAACATATCACTGTGATATCTTATCAAGCATTGAACAGGCCTCTGGAGGACATGTCTGGTTTGTCAGAGATGAAAGTACACCTTACAGAGCAGGTCACATATAGGAATTGGTATTCAAATCTTGCTACTATCTCCGCCTAAGAGTCCCTTGATCCATAAGCACATAAAGGACAAAACATATTCAGCAATTGGCCTTGGTAAGTTTTGAAAGTGTGACTCTCTGCACCTGAGCTGGTTTCATTTGAAACAGAGCTTCAAATGAAGGACAGGTTTCTTTCTATCACATGCTATGTCAGAAGCATTACTTTGCCATCACTGTTGGGTGATACATTGCTCCCTCTCATTTAATATTTACCAAGAGCAAATCTTCTCCCAAACACTATTTTATTATAGTAATTAAAGTATAAGAAGTATATGAAAAAAGACTGTCATGGCTTTTTTTTTAAGGTTTTTCAAGTTTTGTGTTTCAAATGGGAACAAACTATCCTAGAAATCAAACTTTAATGGTTCTCAAAAACTATCAAAAACTTTGAAACTCAAGTAACTCATCAAATTTAAAAGTCATTATTTATATTGCTATACCACCATTTTATGTAGCACTGAGGAAAAAAAAATGCTATAATTGCCATATGATGTCATTAACGTATATCCCAAATTCGGCAATTGTAAAATGTGTTAAGACTCTGTATCTTAGGAGCAAGTAAATATGGTATTGCTGATTTTATTGAGTTTATAGGGTTTACAAAAAATATAATCTAAAGGGCTAAAAAGATAAAACAGTATTCAGTAGCACAATACAGCGACTACAATTAACAATTATTAAAAATAATTTAATACACTCATTATTTAAAAATAATTTAATAGCACATTCAAAAGTAACTAGAAGATTTGGAATGTTCCCAACACAAAGAAATGATAAATGAGGAAACAGATATCCCAATTACTCAGACTTATTATACATTGTATGCTTCTATCAAAATACCACATGTACCTGACAAATATGTACTTTTATGTATCCATAAAAATTAAAAATTTTTAAAGAAAGAATGAAAAGCAAAAGTAAAATCTTGTAATTGGCATAAATGTGGATAAACTGCCAATGAATATTCAGTAGGATACCCTAGTACTTTAAGTTGAGAGAAGATGCTGAATTATTGTCAAACTATTGAACATTCTAAAACATTTTTTTTAAATAAAAACAAAAAAAGTCCTGATTTATGAGTAACTAAGTACCTAATCTCTATAACTCTGTAGTGTAGTAAATATTGAAACATTTAAAAGTAGAACAAGCATTTTTAAAAATCAAGAAAGTATCCCACTTTTTTAGGTAGCACAAGGCAATCATCAGAATCACGATGATTAACTCTTTGGTAGATTTTTAAATGTAAGGACACAATTATTTGACGAAGGTGGAATATTTCAGTCTACAAATATTTACTGAGCAAATACTATGGGTCAGGCGCTATTACCAAAACTAAAGACACAGAGGGGAACGAAGCAGACACGATTCCCTGCCCAGATAGGGCTCACATGCTGATGGGAAAGACAAATGCAGAACAAGACTCAAAAGTGCAATATATAGTCATCAGTGATAAGTGTTATGGAAAAAAATAAATCAGAAAAGGAATATTTCTACTACATTGACTCTGCTATTCCAAAAAGAACACAGACTCTTAAGCCCAAAATGCAAACAGGATATTTTTTTAAATAATCAGGACAAAAAATAAACCTTCTAAGGAGCTACAAGTTTTATGAGAATATCATCCAATGTTAAAATACAGGCAAAGGTAGAAAGGCACAGGGTAGAATTGGATCCCAAAGAATATGACAAAGACCTAATTACTTTGGAACATAGAATAGGGTACAAGAACATAACGGTACCTGTGATGATAAAACTCACTAATCAAGATCTTAAATTCTCACTGACTTAGGACAGAACAGATCCTGGAGCCAGCTCGAACACGGGAGGCCACAGGCTATCTGCCAACTGTCAAGTTTTAGCAGAAGGATCAAAGTTAAAACCAAATGAAGGAGTATAACATCACTTCCAGGGTTGTTGCTTCTCCAACATTCCCCCCATCCTAACATTTAAGTGGCTAAAAAGCAATGCAAATGTTGTCATTGACATTCTCTGATAAAGTAGGATATCTATTTTTTTTAAATAAACGTATTTTGTCCAGAACTCAATGCAGCATTTTCATTTTATTAATGTTTTAAAGGACAGCCCATGAAAATAGCTTTCTTAAACTTGTCCCCACATTAAAAAAAAAACAAAAAAAAAAACGCAACTAATTACTCACCCCGTCTCAGAGCTGAGCATTATAATGTTCCTCCAAGCGGAAGATCAGTGAAATCTTGTCATAAATAGTGGGGGACACATGAGGGAGGGTAGAGCCACTTTGCTAGCAAGTTTTCATCACTTTGGTCTTTAGCGACCTCCTTTCTGAGCAAAATATAGCATAATCAATGATGCAAATATTATGATATCATGATATCTGGAGAGATGCCAGGAAAGCCCAAAGATGACAAAAAGGAAAATGAGAATGTCCTTGAATATAAAGTTCCAAATATAGTTGATACTTGTACAACTAATTGGGAAACTAACCAAACCACTAAAATGTTATCACCACTATCTTTATGGAAAGACCCTCAGAGTGAGATAAAGAAAGTGATCATTCTTCCAGAAGGGGTGATATTTCGTGTTCTCCAGTAAATTTCTGGATCTGATTTATTTTAAGCTATTATAGTTCGAAAATCACAATAGAGTGTTTTTACTATTTACTACATAAATAAAAAAAAAAAACTCTTTCACATGGGCCAAACCACTAGCAACGGAAAGTTATCCATTCCATAACAGAAGTTAAGAAAATGGTGGAACATAATGATAGAGAGTTGCTTTCTAGCAACTGTGGCTGATGTAGACAATCTGTAACAACAGGGTGTATTTGTAACAGCTCCTACTTTCTGAATGGCTCTGGTTTTATGTAGCCTTCTCAATTCAAATACCATTCATCACTACCCCAGGAAAGATGCTAAGGTATTTCTATTTCTCCTTAGTAGAGTTGAAGAATGCATGAAAGAAAAGGTCCAAAAAAGGTAGGTCTTGGTCAAAAATAGAAGAGGAAACAATTCCTTAATTCTATATTTTTTTCTGTCAATTTACAGAACACAACTTTTGAGATATTTTGTCATGAATTCTCTCTCCTTCCTACATATGAGTATTATATAAAAATAACTCAGACACTTGGTTTTCTTGCTGCTTCTGGTAACCTCCAGAAAAAAAAATAACTGTTCCATCACAGGTGGACTAATTTTTCTCTAAGGGTCCTCACTTTCTTCATAGAATTTCCAGAATCTTCTCTGCAACTCCCTCTACCATCTCTTAGGGAACAGCAAGTTGTATTCATGAAAATTTTCCGGTATAAACCTACCCTATTGAATACCTGTCAACAATCACAAGTCATCTTAAGCTAGTCATAAAACTTCAGGTTTTCGATTCTTAGGTATATTTTAAATTAAAGTTAATCAAATGCCAAAACCTTTCAGGCATGAAAGTTAAGGCATAAACTCTCTTGAGAACATTTACACCATAGAGACATACCCAATTACTGGAAGATGTCCCATATAGCTCAGTATAAAGAGTTCACTACTTAAAAAATATCCTCTCAATAATGGATGACTCATCCAAAAAAAAAGTGACCAGTTAAAAAATTTGCATTTTTAATTTATTCTTCGCACTTTGAATAAGCAGACTTTTGTCTGTTTTTCTTGTATCAAAAAATTTACACTTCAGTTTTTTTCATGGGCACGTAAGTACCATATTTTCTTCTAAAACTGAACTATGCAACTCCTGATGCTGTTAATGTTTTTTTTTATTATATTTTTTATTCTGCTGATAATTTTTATGGAAAAGGTTATTAAATCTACATATTTAAATACCATTTTAAGATCTAACTATGAATAAGCAGGTTATATTGAGAAGAATTCTCACTTTTACTCAGGTAGGTTCGAAGCTAATTTTAGCTCTAACATGTGTTCTCAGGCAATGTAGTCCCAAAACAAGAAAAATTACCAGGGTTGTAAATCAAAAACAGCACAGCTCGAGTGATCCAACAAGGTTGGGTTATTGCCACTTAACATGTGGTGAGAAAGATACTACAACATGGCATGTATCAACTTTCATCCCATTTAAAAAGTCAATATTTAAACTAAGGGTGTCCAAAGCCAAGACTATGTTGAGAGATTCAAAAGCTTTTTTTCTACAATTGTATGGTTGCATGTTCATCCTCTCTAAGTGATTAGCTGGCTGGTGCTTTCCCTGGTACCAGTGAACCCGCTTTCCCATGTTTCTTTGTCTTTTCCAATTCCACAAACGTCCCATTATTGGAGCCTAGTGCTGAGTGCTGCCTTAAGATGTGTTTATCATATCAATACTCCCATGCATATATGTAAACATGAGAACACATACACACAATTTATTCCTTCCATCTAAATCCAAATATATTTTCTCTGAAACACATGCACCACCAAGAACTTCAGTGTACCACCAGATAAATTTAGCCCCACGAAATTTGATTTGAACAGCTTTCACCCAAGTTACTCATTCTCCACGTTTCCTCCAATTTCTTTCAGGGTTTTTAAACTAGCAAAAAACTAGTTTGTAGATACCTCCCCCACAAAAAAAAAAAAAAAAAAAAAAAATCCCAGCTTATAACTTTGCAACTTTAAGTCTAAATATCTTCCACAACCCAGGCCGAAAAATAAATGGATTAGCATGGACTGACTCTAATATACCTAGTTTTTGGTTTTGGCCATAGGAAGCTCACCTCAGATTTCTCCAGTTATACTCCAATTATAAGAAATACCATAAAAGGAGTTCATCTTGGTGGAATGCCTACTATGTTAGCTTAACTAATATAACAATATACACAGAGACATGAGACGAGGACCCTACAGTGAAGTAGATAAAACTAACTGAGATGATTAATAAAAGACACAATAAAAGGGTTCTAATAAAATGTATGTAACTTTCAGAAGATACATAACATACATACATACATATGGCAAAAATGTGCCTTATTACTTAGAATATTAGGATGTTTAAGGTAAGCAAAATGGATAGTGGTTAAGGTCTGGCCAATCTACTTGCTAAACTATATGGTCCTGGACAATATTGGAAAGCTCTGTATGTCAGGTCTAGTTTATGGGCTGGTGACAATGAACGTGACAGGTGCAACAAGCAGAGGCATCCAGAAGACTTCGTAGATTATGTTAGACTTTGGCATGGTCCCGAGAGAAATTTAGCTCTAGAATAGGTGGAGGGAAGGGTATCTCAGTAAGGGAATATAGCGTTAGTGAGGACCAAGGGCTGGAATAGACCTGAAACTTTTAAAATATACACGGTGTCCCCAAAGTCAACCTACACAGGGAAAATGGGAAATCGTAGCTAAATGTACCTTTAGTTACAAAAATATTCATTACAGAATTTTACTACATGTTTCCGTTGTATGGAGACTTTGGGGACACCCTGTACTTAAGCAGCTGGAAGGAAACAAGGACAGCATTTAGGACAAAATTCTCATTTCAAAGATGAGCAAAGCAAGTCTCCAACTGGTTAAATGGTTTGTCCAAAGTCCCACAGCTACAGGCAGGGCTGGCTGAAACCCTGCTCACCTGTCACGACAGCCACTATCACCGCCCACTCTAGCAGTGGTTTCCCATCTTCAGTGACAAGGCCGTAGGGATTCCATGAAGTTACTTCCAGAGTCCAGTGGGGAGTCAGGGAGAGGGGGGTGTCAAAGGTGACATCTCTGCTGGATCCCTCTTATATATTAGACTTCTGATAAGATTGACTTGAAGAAAAAAGTCCCTTTTTGTTAAAAAGGCACTCTTTGGGGCATCATTAGCGATGAATCAACATGGTTGAGTTCCATGCTGTGTGACACAGACACAGAAGAAAAGAACCTCTTGTCCTCAACAAATTAATTTACTCACCCAACAATCAAGTAGGGAATGTGCCAGGTACTTAGCTATGCATTGGGTGAGCAAAAAAATACAGGTCTGGCCTGGATTTAGGTAACCAGAAAGGCATTCATCAAATGACACAAAGAGATATACACAACCATGATGGCATGAGGGAAGGTTTGCAAGATACAAAGAGAACATATGACCGGGAACTTCAGTCTAAGGAGTGACTGCCTAGGAGAGAGAAAATGTCTATATGGACAGCAACTACTACAAATGTAAGTGCTTAAAATAGGTGCACACAAGGTTCTATGGTCACACAGAGTGGGCAGTGAAGAGCTGAGCAGGAGGGGACAGGGACACCTGGCATTTGTGTTTAACCTAGGAAGGGTTAACAAGGACACATTATTGTGATGAAAAAGGGTCAGCAGGAAAGGGGTGGGGGGAGCAGCAAATTTCAGACAGAGGCATCGTACATGCAAAAAAGGAACAGAGCCTGGGTGGAAATTTAAGAAATGGCAAAGCCCTCCTCAAGAACAGAGTGAACGCTGGCTGTCTCAGAAGCAATGGAATTACAAAAGTATGCAGGGGCCACATCCCAAGGGGCCCTAAAGCCCAGGCTACCAAATCCAGATTTAACCTGCACAGCCTGCAGTGGAGGATGCAACCTTACTGAAGGCTGTCAACAGGCGTGTGACATCATTAGAACAACGTCCCAGAAAACTCACCCTGCAAGCTGTGTGCAAGACAGACTGCAACGGGCAAGACCCGTGGCAAAGAGACCCATCAGAAGCTGCTGCGATTCCACAGACAAAGGATAACTCAAACTGTGGATTTCTCTTAGGTTTCCTAGCACGTGTCGGCATTTAAAAAGCATGTTAAATAAACTAATTAATAAATGAATAGGAAATAATGTTGGAATGCTAAAGAAGAGCAAGAATATAGCCAGGCATCCTCAAACTATGGCCCGTAGGCCACATGCGGCCCACTGAGGACATTTATGCCACCTGCCGGGTGTTTTTGCCACCGCTGCCTGTCCTGCTTAGCAGCCGACTCGTCCCGGGCCCACAGCGCACATGTGTGGAATGTGCCCGCACTCTCCACCAGTCTGAGGGACAGTGAACTGACCCTCCCCCCCGTTTAAAAAGTTGAGGACCCCTGAATTATAGACAATAGTAAAAGGCAAGCAAAGATTTTATGACTTAATGCTGCAGAAAAGAGAAAATCACTGAAAGTTTCTGATCACAGAGTGACATACTGTGAACTCTGTTTAGGAAATCTTACCATGTTAGAGCATATCTGATAGAATAGATAAATGACGGACTTACATATGATTTAAGGAAGCTTTTATAGCAAGGTATCTAAAGTAGTTTAGATATAAAGTAAAAATATTTTCCCTGGTTAAGGATCAACATGAATACAGAAAAAAAACAAGGAAGATAAAAGAGACATTTTTCAAAGACAGAGTGGATAGACTAGCTCAGGGAGCACCAAGTTTTTCTAGAAAAGACCACATCATAACTGTTTGGGGCTCTGCAGGCCATGTGGTCCCCAACAAAGCTACTCAACTCTGCGACTATCATAGGACAGTTGCCACTGCCAGCCACAGACGACATGTAAACAAATGCTCGTGGCTGCAATCCAACACGACTTTCTGTATAGATGACAGACAGGGGGGCTGGATTTGGCCCATAGACCACGGTTTACTGCCTCCTGGACTAGATAGAGCTGGGGTGGGATGGTGGGTCAGTCACTAGCATGTTCAGCTATGAGTGAAACAAAACCAAAAATAGCAGTGCAAGACAGAAGTTTGGTTCTCTCTCATTCTAAACAAAATCCAAAGGTTAACATGTCTGGTATGACAATTCCACAATTCTGATAGACCCACGATCCTTCTAGACCATTATTTTACCATACTTAACATGTGACTTCTAGCACTTGTTTCAAACTATCAACTTGAGTTCCAGCCATTGAATTACCATTCCAGCCAGCAGGAAAGACGTGTAGATAAAGGACATGGCCCCCTCATTTTAAGGACAAACCTGTAACTCACAAAACCTTTCTGCCTGGCTAGCTGTCTACAGCCCTAAAACAGCCAAAGAGGATCACACTTGTTGCAAAATGAACAGCTCAGTATCTTGAACTTTTGTCAATCATTTTCCCTAAACCAAAAAATATTTTTCATGCACCTCCTGGTTGCTGGCCTGTATAAAATTTCTTATTGGCTGAAAGCTACTCAATAAACTGTTTTCCTTCTGTCTCTAGTAATAAAACTATACAACACTATAAACATTTTCCATGTTTAACTCCAAGATATTTGGTTTTTCTGGCTAGAAACAGTAGAGCTTTTGTTTTTAAAATTAAAGCAGACCCTTAGACCTAATTTGCCTCAGAATGCCAAATATTTTCTTTCTTCTGTTATGTTCTAACGTTACTATCACCTATTCCAAAAACAAGCGACTATATAAGAAATTGACTGTATGGTCTCAGGGTTATCTCTGAAAACGGTTCATTGACATAAGAGTGGGAAAAACAATGTCTAAAGATAAAGATCGCTCAAAGAGTCTAGTATACAGGAGGTTTATGCTATGAAATAAAGCCTATGGTTAACAAGTCTTAGTAAGACAGCTATTAAGACAGTTTCGCTTAAAACTGGTAATACAGATATATTTCCTTTTATTGAGATACAATTTGACTTTCCTTAAAAGATGACTTACAATCAAAACTACCTTCAAACACAAAGATTCGCTAAGTTGTTGGCCCTTCATATTAGCAAAAAGAGGTAAAAATTTAGCATCTTTAGACAGGTCTAACAAGTTAAAAGAGGTTGGTCATTAGGATCATACAATAATTCAATGTGTTGACACACTCTCAATTCAAACAATATTTCAAAAGCTTTTATGCTTTTATTTCAACACTAAAAACATGCAGTCAATTCAATTAAGATATAAGTCTTTGAAAACTAATTTTTAAATTATCTCCCTCTCTCACCATTGACCTTTTAATTTTTTTACTTTTAGGGGATTTCAAAAATAATAAATAATGCACAAAACTTTCCAAGCTGCAACTAAAGTCATACTCTCTACTCTAGATTTTATTTCAGATATCTCTCAACTCACAAAATATTTTTTTATTACCTGACATTTTAATCAAAGATCAAAAACTTCACTGGCCCAAGAATTTCCAAAGCTCTGCGAAGTAAATTAACTTTATGAAATGGAACCCAACTAACATATTTTGTAATGAAATGTTATATTACATTTCAAGAAAGAATGCTGTCCTTATAAAGATAGCCAATGTGGCTCAGACAATAATAATGGTAAAAATATTTAAAAGAAATGTGAGAAGTCCGAAATATTTTAACAACCCAAAGCAACATTCAAACTTTGAGGAGTCTCTCTGTAAAATGCTTTCTGACTCTCTCAGATTTCCAACGAGTCCATCCTAACTGGCCCTGAGAAAGGTCCTGAGGCCTTACAATGTTATCACAGACAAGGCAATGCAGAGGAAATTACTGGAACACGTTGATTTCAGGGTGTCGCACATGTCTTTAAGAGACTGTTAATGCCTGACTCGCCTTACCATAATCATAGATCACTAACGAAATCAATGCAAATGCTTTGAAAAAGGTATTTATTTTAACTACAGGAGAAATTTGTGAATGTGTGCTTCCTTTTTATATTAAAAATATACAGAAATTTGTAAAATAAAAAAAAAGTTTATGAACTTCCTAAAATTCTTTTTATGTCACTGGCCAGTTCTATAATTTTTAATACAAGCTCCTCCTCAATAGGAACACAAGTGACTTTCAAGTGACTCTAAAATCTGGTCTCCTTTATCCTATAGGCACCTAACCACTCAAGACTTCTGGAATTGAAGCTCTTTTCCAGCAAGATCAGCTTTCTAACATTTCCAGCCATTGTATGCTCATTCCAAACTTAAGATCTTAAACGTGTTTGTGACTCCTGACCTGTAATCATTTTGCTTCAACTCACACTACTAACCTCACCACCCAGATAAATCCTTAATGTTTTCACAAGCACTCCTGACCACTCCAGCCTGGGCCAAGCCCCAGTTATTTCAGAATAAACACCTGTGGTACCCACACTCCTCATTTTGACATCAGACACTACCAAAGCATCCTTATAATAAACAATAAATATTTTTGGATAATAACTAACACTCTGAACCTATTGTTATGGGCTGAACTGTGTTCTCCAAAATTCATATGCTGAAGCCCCAAGAATCTCAGAAGATGATTGTATTTGGAGAAAGGGCTTTAAAAGAGGTAATGAAGTTACAATGAGGCTGCCAGAGTAGGCCCTAATCCAACGTGACTGGTGTTCGTGTAAGAGGAAATTTGGACACCCAGGGAGACAGACACGGAGAGACATACTAGTAGAGGAACAGCCACATGAAGAGTGGTAAAAAGAGTCCACCTGCAAGCCCAGGAAGGAGAACCCAACCCTGCCGACACCTTGACCTTGGATTTCTAGCCTCCAGAACTGTGAGAAAAATCCCTTTCTGTTGTTTCAGCCACCCAGTTGGTGGTATTTTATTATGGTAGCCCTAGCAAACCAATATACCTGCCATATGCCAAAACAGTACATGAACCGTCTTACTTGCATTCATAATCTATTCCTCAACATGGCTGTGTGTGGAAGGTATGCTTGTTATCTGAGAAAATGGAAGGAAATGAAGTAATCTGCTCAAGGTTTTACATGAACACGCTAGAGCCTAGGTCTGCTTTCTTCTAAAGATCATTATAACCACCATGTTATACAGACCATATGTGAATGATCCAAACAGAAAACTATTATTACTAGCACTGCTTTTTCAGTAGAATGCTGATGGATGATGCATTGATGGATTGAGAATTAAAAACCTTTTTTGTTGTTCTTTTATTCCACATGTTTTTAGAAACATATGTAGTAGAGTCAGGGTTCCAAAATTAACAATGGCCTATTTAAAAGGGCTGTTTTTAGAAATGCTCAGAGACTGCAGTTTGACACACATGTCCATCTTGGTTCCATCTATATTATGCTTCTTGCTTCATATGAAATGTAAGTAGGCCAGGAAACGTGGCACATGCCTATAATCCCAGCACTTTTAGAGGCCAAGGTGGGAGGATCACTCAAGGCCAAGAGTTGAGGACCAGCCTAGGCAACATAGCAAGACCCTCTACAAACTATTTTTGAAAAGTAGCTAGGTGTTGTGTAGCATGCGCTTATAATCACAGCTACTTGGGAGGCTGAGGCAGGAGGATCGCTTGAGCCAAGGAGTTTGAAGTTGCAGTGAGCTATGATGATGCCACTGTACTCTAGCCCAGAAAACAGAGTGAGACTCTGTCTCTAAAAAAAAATTTTCAAGTCACTGTATTTTACTGAGGCAAAATTCTGCATGTTTTTAAAATATTTTAACATCTTTGAAAAAGACACATCTTTCAATCAGTAACATTTACCATCACCATAGGCAAATCAGAATGTGTCTTATACCTCAAAGTTAATGAAATACCTTAATTCGCTAACTGAAGTTATACAACACCTCCTAGACTTAGGATAAAAACAAATGTTCACAAGATCATCTATGAGGCACCCTTGTGATGAGCTAAAGGAACATCAGAAAGGTAGGCCAGGCAAAGAAAGATGTTTCTCACCTAAATTTTCAGAGCAGACAATAGAGAACAAAAGAGAGAGAGAAAAAAAAAAAAAAGCAGCAGCAGCAAATAGAGCAAATGAAACAGGAAACTCAGTGGGACAGGGACAAGTGCTAGAGTTCACTTTAAACATCCAAAAGTCTTGTAAGAAAAAAAAAAAAAGACAAAAAGGAAGCGCCATAAAGAGCTCTTACACACACGTCGCAGGAGGAAAAAGTCACCAAACAGGAGGCAGACGCTGTGTACACAGTGTGTCCATAAAGTTGAAACCAGTCTCACACTTTATGGTCACACCTCATATACCTCCGGGAAGGCAGGCCTCCTTAGGTGAGGCATCGAGTTTCACAGCCCTGCTCACCCACAAGATTGTTAATACTAATCCACAGCGAGATCTGTGAATGAAAGATAGGTAAATACCTTCGAGAAATACGGCCCCAATTAGAGGACTCCCAACACTGATCCTGTTGACTATCTGGTACTCTGTCAAATGAATGAACCAATAACCATCATCGAATGCTGTGTGTATCAATATAGCAATCCCCCATTTAAAAGACTAGTTTATCAACTTTTATCATGATAAACGCTACCTTCATCTTTAGCTACCCCTTAAATAGTTCCTATTTCTATTAGAAACTAAGTGATTTTCTTTGCAGTCACAGGGAATACAGCCTACAGCTCATTAGAAAAAGATGTGGTTACAAACAAATCACACTGAAACTGAGACAGCCTCTTTGAAGAGTGATGATAGATTATTTGAAATTATTTTTTCCTTTAAACAACATAATAAAAATCAAAGTGTATTTCCACCAAAGGGCTGCCAAAAACACAACTGATGGGTTTTGCCAATGAGCCACAATTTATATTATAAAATTTGACAAGAGCACACTAAGTCTATCGAAGTTGTTAAAAAGCCAGCTCTGGTCTGTGACTGTCACCCAACAGCCAGAAATTAAATACAGAACTCTACCACCATAAATATTTTGCAAACTCTATACTCTGTTCTTTTTCTCTCTGGAGATGAGCTTTACCAGTTGTTTTTAATCACACAAATAAGAGACCATTAAAAATCTGGTGTGCTGACCTAAATTACAAAAGAAGGTTAAAATAAACTATCCCACATTCCAAAACATGAAAGCCTTTTTTATCTTTTGTGTTATTGCTGATAATTATATTATGTCTGGATGTGGAGGGGGTTATCATAAAACCTTTTATTAAAATATGAACACGTGAACCTACAACTCTATAAAAAATAGTCTTTAAATATTAAAAAAAGAAATGAAAAATGACAAGGCATGACTCGTTAAAAAATATGATGGATTATAATCTCAAAACGTTGGATATTGAGGAATTGTGAAGGCTTTCGTTTTATTGTGAACTTAGGAAATAAGCAAAACCTGTGATCATGATCACAACTCAATAAAAGCTACTGGCAACATCAGGTTCGTCATGTATACAATGGGGATAGGAGTAGTTACTGCTTCAGCGATTTATTGTAGTAATTAAATGTGATATTACATGTAGAGCATGAGGAACAATGCCTACCACTCATGCACCTGTTCATGTTTGCTCTATTTATTAGTATCGGCCATCAGTATTGACATAACCATGAACATCATCAACAGTGGCTGAAGGCCCAGTCCACCTCTGCCCATTTACACACAACTCCATCTAAGCTGCACCCACATGAAGTCTCTTCTCACTAACTCAGCTCTTAACGGGCATGATTCTCTTCCAAACTCCTACCACTTTCTGTTAGTCTGACCATATATCCTAGAATGGAATCACATTTCCAATTTTTAACTGTTGTGTATGTTAAGCTTAAATAACCCAATGGATTCTAAAATCCTTGTAAGAAGAGACCACGAGTACACAGCTTCTGTCTTTTCCAGTGGTTAAACCTAAAGCCACAAAGAGAGCAACTCCACTGAGAGCAGAGGGCAGAAACTGGATCATCTTCAACTAATACTAGTCCCTGGCCAAGCAGAAGGTGCTCAAAGAACACTGTGACAATAGGTGACTATGGTCCTAGGCTTCAGGTATCTTCCAGTTTAACTAGAGAGAGAAATATGCATACTATAAAGCAACGTAAATTCTAAGCTAAATCACATACCCACTATAATTCCTGTGGGACAGAATTCTACAGAAGGAAAGATAATTGAAGTATAAAGGGAGTTAGGAAAGACCCAATGAATGTGAAGGGTAAGTCTCATATAACGATAATAGTAAAAACTATAATTAAAAGAGCATTAATCACCATACTAAATAATTTTCATACAGCAAGAAAAACAGCTAGGATATATTGGGTGTTTGGTATATGCTGGGGCCTGTTCTAAGTGCTTTATGAATTTTAACACATTTGATCTTCATAATATCCCTTTGAGACAGACACTGTTGTCTCCATTTTAAAGATAAGGAAAATGAGGCACAGAAAGGTGAAATAGCTTGCCCAAGATCTAGTGATAACCCCAGGAACCTGGACTCTCAAAAGTCCCTACTCTTTATCATTATGTTCAATGACCCTCTTTACGGACTCATGTAATTCTCTTAACGGTTCTGCAATAGTGGTTATGCATTCCACATAGGGTAATCCACGTGAACGGAGTCTCTAGCATGTGCAGTGCACAACCTGAGCAGCCGTACATGGCACCCGTAACGATCTGCATCGTATAGATAGGAAATTTAATAATTTGGGCCGGGCGTGGTGGCTCACACCTATAATCCCAGCACACTGGGAGGCCAGGGCTGGAAGACTGCTTGAACTCAGGAGTTCGAGACCAGCCTGAGCAAGAGCAAGACCCCATCTCTATTAAAAAAAAAAATAATTTAGTCAAAGCCTCAGAGTTTGTATAGTCAAGGTCTGAAATACAGTCAGTCTCGTTCTTTTCACTCAGCCATGAAATATTAATATATGGCAGAAAATAAAGGCTGAGAACGTTTTAGACAGAGAGAAAGGACAATGGGACTCAACTCATCTCCCATCTGAACCCTGTTCTCTGGGTGACAGCAAAAGCCACAGATGTTCCTGAAAAATGCAGTGCACAAAACACTGTTTTAAAGAGATGAACCTGGCAATAATATAATGACAAACTATAAGGAGATGTGGTTCCCCCTTCTCAAGGAAAAAGGAAAATAAAGAGAAACAAAGAGAAGAACTTTCTGGAGGAAGAGAGGGAAAGGATGGGTCAAAATCCCTGCAGAAGTGCTTAAGAAAGAACTGTCTGCCACAGATCAAATCCACAAATGGATGGAAAAGTATTCTGGAAATAGAAAATTCCTCACAAACACAAAATGTTCCGCGTAGAATAATGAGAAAGCAAGGAAAATTGAATAAAGGGTGGGATGAGACTACAGTCTAGTTTTCTAGCTCACTTGGAAGCTATTTTACACAATGTGGCTTCATTTGTGTGCTTGCATTTTACGTTTGAAATACTATAAATTCCTGGAATCACATTCAGAAAAAATAAGAGAAAGATGAATTATACAAAGTAAAATATAGTCCACTGTATTTAGTGCACTTACATTTGAACTGAATTCCCTTCAAATTGCTAGGAAAAAAGAATCAACGAAGAATATATAACATATAGAAACTTTTTTTTGGCTCTCTATGAAATGTATATGTGACATGCTTGTTCATGCTCCTATAACAGAGGTTGGAAAATAACATTGATGAATGTTATTTTCTTTGAGGAAAATACCATTTGTTAAGGCTCAATATTAAGTCAGCTACTTATCTCTGAGGTCATTTTATCCTTCATCAAATAGAAATTCATCCATCCATCTATAGATGAGAAAACTGAGTCCTAATCAAGAAATATATGTAAGAAACTTGGTGAAGGTCCAACAATTTGTAAGCCTCTTGGAGACATGATTCCATATCCAAAACTGTTTTTCTTCCCTCTAAACCACTCTGTATCCTAACCTCTAAGTATTAATCCATCCGGTAACAATTACATAAATCTGAGTGAACGAGTTCACCCTGGTGATCTCCTAATAAAAGGAAATTAATCAAAAGCCTGAGGCAAGTGCCCTGTCTCTGCCACCTGCTAGCAAAAGCTGAACTAGCTTCAGATGCCCCTACTTTATTGTAAAAGCACGTTCCATGTAGGGAAACCCAACGAGAATGTTCATAGCAATGAAGGAAGGAATGTAATGGCAAATACCAAAATCAAAGTCTGAATGAGACTTGTTTGTTCCACATAAGACTTCTGGAAAAGAAATGCAGCCTATTCCAAATACGCACAGCAAGAATCAGAGACCAAAAAAAAAAAAAAATGCTGCAGAAGTGATATTAAGCAGCCTGTCTGTGTACTTCATAATAAAACCAAATATTTTTCTTTTAAAAAGTTAATATAATTGTGACTTTTTAAAAAAAAAAAAAATAAAGTTGACTTTAAACGCTAATATCTAAGAGGAATGTATAAATGAGAAGTAGTGATAATTAACACATATTTCTTTTCTATCTGTTAAAAGGTCCTAAGGTAGCTATTCTTCCTCATCTGATTCAAAATAACCTATTTTCAAGGATTCCATTCTGTAGGCAGCGGCTCAGTGACATTAAATTATTTTCTCTGAGGAAGTAAGATATTTTATCTAGCACCTGGTAGACACACAACTAACATTACTTAAATGAATGAAAAGAATGAATGACTTTTCATTTGCAAACCGATTAGAAATATGAATCCATCCTTTACAGCAGGGGTCCCCAAACTTTTTAAACAGGGGGCCAGTTCACTGTCCCTCAGACCATTGGAGAGTGTGCACTGTGGGCCTGGGATGAGTTAGTTGCAAAGCAGGACAGGCAGCAGTGGCAAAAACAACACCCAGAAGGCTGAATAAATGTGCTTGGTGGCCTGCATGGCCGTCGTTTGAGGACGCCTGCTTTAAAGGAAAGGCTTAGTCTCATAACTGGCTTCACCTTTTATTCCTCTTTGGAATATAATTTATTGACAAATTATTTAATGTATACATTTCAGAAAACAGAGACAGATATGTGACATTACCTGGTTGATGGCATCTCCCCTTGCCTACCTTCTGTCACTGCTATCAGACGACAGTGCTTACCAACTTTCACTGCCCCTCGCTCGCTAGAAAGCAACGCCTACGTTCCGCAGTGAGACATGTTCCCCAGGCCCCCTCCTGTCCCACCTCCCTGTCCCCGCACAAGCCCAGGCAGGGACTGAGACTTAGCAGATCATGGCTGAAACCTAGACACATGCCACTTAAAACCCGAAAGACAAAGAGAAGGAACTCAAGAGATTCTGTTGCACAGCCTGAATTCTGGAATTAAAGTCTCCAATTCACAAATGATGGAGTTTAAGCTCAGAGAGCTATAGAAGTTGCCCGAGGTTGTACAGTTAAATAAGAAGGACCTCAGATGATATGGACCTTTGAATGCAAAAAACAAAAAACAATCTCAGTTCCCCAAAGACAAGAACTACAATGTCTCACACCTTTCTTTATGCTCCTTGTTTTCTCCTTCAATTTTTAGCATCTACTAACTGAGGAAGATTACACACCTCAAAGCTCCACTTATTCCTTTGGTTTCTGGCAGAAACACTAGTTTTATACTTGACTTTGATATATTTGGCTTGGAAACTTAAGACTTCCTGGTCACAGACCTGGAGAATTGTGAATGCTACTTTGCTTTCTCTCTAGCGTAACTCTAGCTTTTCTTCTCTATTCCTCGTTGCAGGTTTTCTTCCTGTTTCTCAACATGTTTGATCACCCGGAACCTTTCAGAGTGATTCTGGTGGTATTTATCACCTAGTATGGACAAAGGTGCTTCAGAAGAGTTTGAACTGTAGGCATAAAGCTAAACTTAGAGAGATGCAAATACTTGGTGTGATGGGGGGAAAGGCTATGATTAGGAAGGGGCTAAGGGCAGAGGTCTAGAGTCAGGAAGTCCTGGGTGAACATCTTATTGCTACGTGGGCTAGTATGTGTCACTGGATTGTCACTTGTTCCTGTATGGAAAATGCTTGTCTCACAGGATTGTGGGAATTAAATGAATTAGCATATGTAAAATACTTAACACATGATGGCGGTCAGTAAATTGTAGCTAGTGGTGACAGTAGTAGTAGTAGCA
>VSMD01020631.1:0-95520 GCA_008750895.1 Mirza zaza
ACAAAGTATAAAGTTAATCACATATAAGGATGATCATGATTAATGATGATGATGGTGATGATGATGATGTTGTTGGCAAATAACTTGCAGAGTAGATTACTGACATTTATCATTGCCTCTCTTCTTTCAATAGAACAGTTGCCCTTAGGCAAACATGCCCTTAAAATTTTGCTTTTTTAATTTTTTGCTAAGTGAGACAACAAACAAGCAAAATGACACTTTGCAATGCTGATTAAGCCAAGGGTAAATACCTGACTTGGAAAAAAACGCATATAGGCTGGCCAGTGACTTGTGAAATTGTTGGAAAAGAGAAGTTGGCTGGATATGATTCCAACTACAGGACTTTGAAATATGAAAGACTTTGTTAATAGACCATACTACAGCTGGGAAGTTGCAATAAAAGTTGACATTGGTGGCCATTATCTGAATATATATGCAAATAGATCAAGTAAGAATATAATGGGAGTTCATAGTAGAGATAAATAACACCAGCTCAGGAGAGTAACAGAGCACAATGAGACTATATGGTGACTGAGAGATAGAGAGTAACCTAATTTTCTACTTGAAATTTCTAGTTTTACTTCTATTCTTCCTAAGATTCATGAGATCTCCAAGAAGTTTTCTGTTCCTTGATATCAGAAGAGTCTTGAGAGAGTTTTAGGAGTCTATCTCAGAAGGAAGAACAATTATGACTTTTTAAGTTATCAAACCCTTAAATATATATTCCATATAGCTATTCAACAATATTTATTCATCATCTACTATAAATAAAAACCTCCCCAGAAATCATAATTAGAAATGGGATATAACAATTCTGTATTTTGACTTTACTGAAGCAGATCATATGTTCCAACAAGGTATGTTTCTCTGAGTCTCCCTTGGAGTGAGGTGAAGGCATGTGACTAGGAAGTGATATATGCAACTTCTAAGTGGGGCTTTTAAAGTTATGGAGCATGCTATTTATCCCTTTTCCATTGGCTAGAATACAGCCATTATACTAACAATTATCTTAGACTATGATATGGTGGTTAGACCATGATGGTGGCAGTCTCTAATACTATGAACCCTCCATTTAAGATCTGGACTTCTTATATTTGTATTCTTTGATTTTATTTTTCAATACCCAATGATATACTTGTATTCTTCCATGAAATATCTATGTTATTTAAGCCAATGTTAGTTTGTCATTGTTAGAGCAGTGAAAGAGATATCCTAACATCATTGATGAGAAAGAGATTCTGTTAATAGGAGGAAGGAAAAGCATCAAAGCTTAATTAGCTGAAATAAAATGGTTTAGTTTTGAATTCAGTAGCACATATATTCTTCATTGAGATATTGAAAGAAATAGACAAAAGAGAAGAGGAAAACTGTACAGAGTTTATCTCTTCTCAAAAACCACAAAAATGAAGTGAGTTAATGACAGCAGATGTTTCACCAAACATAAGACTGAACCTCACATGCACCCTCCTGATTACGCTGAAAGGAGGGATCATTCTCTATGTTAATGCCATTACAGTTAATACTACATTTAAATGAAAAAAGTTAAACATATAACCAACCACACATTGTTTAATTAATAATAGTACCACATCCAGAGTAGATCCAGGTATTTGTGCCATCAACAAAAACTAAGATCACAAGTGAAAAAACTTCAATTGTATAAAAAACACTTAATTTGAATGTCTGCTTGAAAAATCTTCTGTGAATGACACACTTGTTTTTCCCTATGGCTTTGCTAAAAGTTGTGTATATAATAAGTATGTAGTAGTTGCCTTGGGATTAGGCTAATTGTAAAAGCTCGCTGCTTAGATTGTTTTCCTCACTCCTACACTATCAACCAGGGAGATTGAAATGCCCCGGAGGGGGAAGAGGGAGAAAGAAAGAGAGACAACAATCTGTAGAAACTTTAGGAGTTTAATAAAAATTCCAAAAATAAATATTCTGAATCCATATTTGTAATCAGCATAAAATGTTTTTGTTTTGATAATAGTGGGATGGACCAGATAGACTGTCCTCTCCACAGCTATGATGATAGTTAATAAAAGCTAGGATACAAATCTTAATTTAATCAGATAGATTAAATGTGCTTATTCCTATCAAATATTGGCTTTATTTTTTTGAATGATAATAATAATGACTAATATTATAGAATTATAGTTATGTAAACATAGTTATCATTATTTAACGATATGTATAGAAACCTATAAACATGGATTTCCAAGGATGGTAAGAAATAAAACAGTAAATAATAATCATTCATATGTATATGCTTCATTTCTAAATATCTAAATTAAGATTTTCTTATCTTGAAAGACTCAGCTAGGTTTTACTCTGGGAAGCCTTCTCTGAATTCCTACTTGTGTATATAGGTTAGACATTCCTCCTCTGTGCTTCCATAGCACAATTTATCACCCTATTATAACACTTTTGAAAATTTATTTTTCTGCCTCTGTACAGTAAACTTTCTTATGGTAGGAACATATATTATTGTACTTGATTACCATATGTTCTAGTTATTGATTGCTGGATAATAAATAACTCCAAAACTTTGTGGTTTAAAAACACAATTATTTATTTTGTTCACAAATCTGCCATTTGGATGGGACTCAGTGAAGGGTCTTGTCTTTGGTTCATACAGTGGCAGTGGAGTGGCTGAGCCAGGGCTGGAAAATCCACTTCCAAGATGGCTTCTTTGAATGGCTGGTATATTAGTTATCCATTACTGCACACCAACTCAAATGGAGCAGTTTAAAAAGATAACAAGAATTTGTGCTTTTGCATAGTTTCTCTGGGTAGGGTATTTGAGGAGGAATTAGCTGGGTGGCTCTGCTCAGGTCTGGCATGATAATGTAGCCAAGACGTTTACTAGGGCTGCAGTCACTCAAAGGCTTGACTGAGGCTAGAGAATATGCTTCCAAGATGGTTCACTCACATGCATGGTGAGTTGGTATGGGCTATTGGCAAAAGACCTCAGTCTCTCACCATATGGATCTCTCCAAAGGACTACTTGAGTGACCTCATGACATAGTAGTGGCTTTCTTCAGAGTTATTTAAGAGAGGGCAAAATAGACATTGTAATGGCTTTTAATGCTTAGCCTAAGAAGTCATACACTGTTATTTCTACAATATCCTGTTTGTCACACAGTTCAGTCCTATTCAGTGTGGGAGGACACTATGCAAGGCCATGAATACCAGAAGCCAGAGGTTATATTATGGCCATTTTAAAAGGTAACTAGCTACCACAGTTGGTATATTGGCATTAGCTATTGCCTATGATTTCCCATAAGACTGCTTGGGAATTATTATCTAAGACTGGCCACTTAGCATTGCTCTTTCCAAAAGAGAAAATCAAATCCTGGAAGCTGCTTTACAAAAATGGTTTGGTAAAAGTGACTACTGAGTAGAACCTTAGGCTATTAAAGGCTACAGTTAAATAATACTGTTATCATTTAATTTTGAATTAGTAGATAGTATATAGCACAGTCATTAAGGAATAGAATTTATAGAATTTCTTTCAAAGAGATGAGAAATATATAAGGTAGAAAACTCAGAGGAAAGTTAACAAAAAGGTTCATGACATTTTTAGTTATAATGTATGGCTTACTCATAATTATCTATAACAGGAAAGTATAATTCTAAGCTTTTTTTTGTACTATTATACAAAAATACAGCCAAATTAGTTTGGGTAATATTCATTTAGTTAAAAACATCACTTGAAGCATTAATGTTTATGTTGTTTATACTTTTTAACAAAGAGCTAACTTTATCTTTTGACAGGTAGTAAAATAAAATTGCAGTCCTGCTGGGTCCAGTTTCACCTTGAGAGAGCTCTTTTCAAGCAAATTATAAAGGTTTTATAAAAACAAGGCAGGCATTTAATTACTATCACAAGAGCAACACCATTCCAATATAACAGTCAGTAACACATATTATCAATCAAATTGAATTTTTAAGACTGCTTTGTGCAGAATACACACTCGATTATGTACTCTATGTCATGAATAGTTTTCTAAGGACCTTAATCCATATTGGCTTTAACCCTGTCCTTTAAGGTTCTTTGCAGCATTCAATCTGGAGTGGGAAATTGTAATGAATGGATAAACAGCACAGTACGCTATCTAATAGTTGCGTGCAAACCATAGCACAGACTGGATTTTGTTGCTATTTCACAGCTAAGCACAAGCTGCAGCAACTTGACTGTGACCTGAATAATCACACAAACAATTTGCATTAATTTTCACCTTGAATAACTATCCTGAAGTTTATTAACACTTCTCCTAGTAAATTATTTTGAAAACAAAGCAAAGTCAATACTACTTTCCTATATTAAATGCTGTACACCATGAAAGTAACTTGGTCAGGCTAATGTGCATTCACATGGGGAAAAATCCCCTGATAAATATTTATTACCAAGTATCAATAAATAGAAAAAAAATATTTTCAGAGATGATATTTAAACTTAAACCTAAAACATGAGAAGAAGCCAGATTGCAAGGAGCCCTAGGAAGATGGTTCTAGTTACAGTGAAAGAGAAGTACAGAGTCTAGGATAGGAGAGAGCTTAACATAACAAGGGACTGCCAGAATGAAGATCAGTGTGGCTGAAGTGTAGGGATGGAGCAATGGAGGGAGTAACACAATGTGAGTTTGGACAGGTAGGCAAGCAACAGATTAGGCAGGCAGTGTATGCCATGATAAAGACTTCTTTCCAAGGACAATGGGAAGAAACAGAAGAGCTTTAAATTAGTAAATAGCATTATCAGATAAGGGTTTAGTCAATAGATTATAAGGTTCCAAAGTGAAATTATGGAAACAAATTAGTAAATAATCCCAACAAGTTTGGACATGATGATTACTTACACTAGGATAGATACAATGACGGTGGAGTAGAGCAGATGTATTTGAAATGCATTTTATAGAATCAATAGAAGTAGGAGTGAATTGTATGTGGGAAATACAAGAAATGAAAGTATCAGGGAGGACTACCAGGTCTCTTGAGCAACCAATTCTGTTTTAGTGTCATTTAGTGAGATGGGGATAGACTTTGGGGAAAGTAGGTTTAGGGGAAAACTTAATAGTTTCATTTCAGGATATGTTAACTTTGAGATGCTTGCAAATCATGTAAGTGGGTAAGTCAATTATTCTTTTGGTTATAAGAAGTCAGAATATCAGGAAAAATGTATATGCTATAGATATAAATATGGGAGTTGACAGCATAGAGATGATTTTCAAAGTCATAGGAATTGATGAGTTCACCTAGCAAGAAAATA
Organism: Mirza zaza; assembly: GCA_008750895.1. Lineage (NCBI taxonomy): Eukaryota > Metazoa > Chordata > Mammalia > Primates > Cheirogaleidae > Mirza > Mirza zaza. Next base: position 5,270 of record VSMD01020631.1, read on the forward strand.
CAAAGACAAGGACCAATGGCTATGCTACACACGGAATTTTAATAGAAAGATGTGTTAAAATCTTTGGAAGAAAACCAGTAGAGCATAGCATTATAAAAATTGAGAAAGGATTTGTTCAAAAAGAGAGTGGCCCACTATGTTGAAAGACACTTCAAGGTCCAGTAAGGTAAGCATAGAAAATCCCCCCATCAAGATTTAGCAACAACATGGATGTTTTTGCAAATTAGAGAACATCAATTGCAGTGGCCTAGTGGGGACAGAAGACTGATTATAAAGGTTAACAGAATTAATGGGGTATGAAGAAATGGAGACAGTAGATGACTCTTTCAAAATATTTTCCCATGGAAGGGAAGCAAAGAAATGTATAGAAACTAGGGGGCATATGTAGGACCAAGGGCAGATTTTTGTAACATGGGAAATGTTCTAGAAGATTTATATCCTAATGGGAATGATGCACTGTAGAAAAATAGGAAATTATGGTGCAGAGTAGAAGAGTTGCTGGCAGAACATACTCCTGCCTGGCTGAAGCAGAGATTAGAAAAAAGGAAAGAGTGATGATAGGATTTTGTGTTAAAAGAAGGAGTCATATCCTCAAGAAGAAAAGAAGGATGGAATCTAGGAAACACAGAAAAGAGAAGGGATACTTTCTCTTCCGTAAAACAGGGGGAAACAGGAGCCGATGAGTATAGATGGGACAGGTGTGAAATAATCAGTTCAGAGACTGAGAAATAAACGTTACAGGAAAACACAGCAGAACTAATGTGTGGAATCAGAGAACTGTTTGAGTTTTGTACTTGAGAATTTAAAGTGAAACCAGTGCTATGTGATTTTCTCTGGCAATATTCATTTTCTTGGGTGCAGGCACAGAAGAGAAAATTATTTCGTTTCTTTATAGTTGGGAATATATCAGATGATAAAAACAGAGAGGGGGTCAAGTGACCTAAGGATATTTGCTAAGGTATGAGTATAATTATAGACCATGGAATTTAACCTGAACAAGGAATGCAATAAAGACTGTAAGAAAGAAGCAAAGAGATAATGAGAAATGATGGTGTCTTTGTTTTGAGTTTCAATGAAGTAGAAGAATTAAAGAAGTTGTAATTCTAGGGCAAATGCCTTAGAAGTATCAAAAGTTATGGTTTGATACTGGGATGTTTGAAATTCAGATCTAAGCTAAAGCTCAATTTCTGATGATGACAACATTGCATATGTATCTAGAGGAGCAGATGGTTGGAGTGGGGTAGAGGGAACAGTCATTGGAAGTGGAGAAGGAAAGAACTGAGATTCAAGTTTCCGTAGAGATCGTTGATATGTAAGTCACTAAGGATATGTGGAGGAGAGGATAACTGTGAGCCAGGAACAGAAATCTTCAATGTGTGCAGTAAACTAGATTCTAATTGCTACCCCTCCTAGGAACAGAGCATATTTATTTTATTGAATTCATCTTTTTAATGCAGTCAGATTTATTTCTCTTTAGTTTATGTAAACTCATGAAAAATGGAACTTTTTCAAATGCTATTTTTCCAATTATATACTCTGAAAATGTATACATTACAAACCAGAACACCTCACCACTGCAGTTCTAGGACATGTTGAATCCAGAAATGGTTAAAGAGAGCTGCTGAGATAGCAAAACAAAACCAGGGAAGTCACAGAGGAGCAAGACACCTAGGACCAGAAGAGAGAAAAACATCTGAGAGCAAATTACAGGACAATAGAAAGAGGTAATGAATTTAGAAAAAAAGTTCATAAATTGTTTAAAAGGCATGAGATAGCTATTCAAATCTTTTCTCCACTATACATGAGCTGATGACCTTGGTCATTACACAGCCTAATGTCTTGAGCAGGAAGTAATATGGAGATAATACTCATGATATCTTGTGGACTTAAAGATTAAATGAGGAGAAATATGTAAAGTTCATTTATTGGTTAGGGTACAGGCTAAGATGTTATAAAAAAGACATTTAAAATTATAGTTCCTTAAAAAAATAGTTGCCTTAAAAAGAAATCTATTTCTCTTCCACTTAACAGACTAATGTGGGTAGATGATCCCTGCTGTGCAAGGCCATTCCAGGACTTCAGTTCTTTCCACCTTGCCATATTCTATGGCATGGTTGTCATGGTTAAAACTGGCTGACCTCCATGTCTGCATTCTTGTTTGGCGGGTAGAAAGAAAGTGTGGAAGTTGCAGACAGCTTGTCTTCAGGAAGTTGGCACATGCTGAACCTGTTACTTCAACTTGCATCCCACTGTCCCAAACTTAGTCTCGTGGCTAATGTAGTCTCTAGCAGGCCAGTCTTGTTCTCAGCCTTAATTTTGAGGTTCTGGAGTCTATCACCAAAATTTAGAGGAAACAGAAATTCAGGGGAGAGTTTCAGCCTCCATCACAACACCTATCACAATAATTGATCTATATTATTTCTAATTAATAGTTCCATTAATTACCTTTTCCAAAAATTTCTTTATTTATACTTTATCAGACATTTAAGTGCAAGCACATTCAACGTTTGTTTATAAATATATAGTAAAATTGGATTTTTTGATATTTATTGACATAACCTATCAAAATTTCAGGAACACTTTATGAGTACTTAGTCTAGTCTGTGGCTGAGCCTATCCCTATAACAAAATGCAGGGACACTGCATGGCTTAGGTGTATGGAGAACTTTAAAATAGACACTCAGATAAATGTTATATCTGGAGATCAGTGGATAGGAATCTATTATTTGACTCAGTGCAACAGATTTGTGTATGTGGACCCAGCCCAAGCAAAAATACTCATAAGTAGGATGCTAAATAAGACAATCGTAAATCAATTTCTATTCACTTAATTTGGTAAATGGCCTCACAGTAATACATTCTCTCTGCCAAAAAATCTGTGACTGTCTAGTTTAGTTACCTCTGCTTTATTTATTAAACATTTCTTGCTTACGAATATCTCTTGTTGTCTAGCATATATCCAGTGAAGCAAGAGAACATTCACCTCTGCATCCACCAAAACATTTACAATAATGGATGTACACTAAATAAAGTAGCCGTAGCAGCACTGGGGACATGTAAATCAGGATGCTAATGAAGAACTGGATGCCCTCAAATTTAGAGTTCCCATGAATATGGCTCGTAGAACTAAAATAGGTCATTACAACTCAAAGCCAATTTTATGGAAAAATAAGGTACTTCTATTGTCAAATGGCAAACTTTGTAGCAGGAGCTCTGAAAAATCAACGAAAAAATTATACAAGTAAGTTCTTTTTAAAACAATAACTTTTTAATAGATAGACTGTGTATAGGACAAGGTACCTTCTCGCTTACCTCCATTTGGAGGATATGCATCGTCTTTTAGATCATTTTCTTTTTTTATCCTGAGACAGAGTTCACTCTGTTGCCTGGGCTAGAATGCTATGGAGTCAGCCTAGTTCACAGCAACCTCAAACTCCTGGGCTCAAGCAATCCTCCTGCCTCAGCCTCCCGGTTAGCTGGGATTACAGGTATGCGCCACCATGCACGGCTAATTTTTTCTATATAATTTTAGTCATCCAGCTAATTTCTTTCTATATTTTTAGTAGAGACGGAGTCTTGCTCTTGCTCAGGCTGGTCTCAAACTCCTGAGCTCAAGTGATCCACCCATCTTGGCCTCTCAGAGTTCTAGGATTATAGGTGTGAGCCACCGCAAACGGCCTTTAAGATCATTTTATAGTTCCCCTTCTCCAGTAAGTTTCCCTGGTTATTCCCCATACTCCTGTGTTCCATTTTTAATACTTAAAAATATTTTAAAACTTTTTAAACTTGTTGATCTCTGGGTCTATAAAATAAAAATATTATGATGATTTCACTGGTTAGCTACTAATATTATAACAAATAAAGGAAAGAAAGAAACTGACCTACCTTAGCACATGATACATATGTTTCATTCACACAAATACTTTAATTCAATGCATTATTGTATGGTGGTTAAAACTTATGTTCCAGAATCAGATAATCATAGATGTGAATTGCCTGCTTGTCTAGTTTTACTTATGTAATCTCATGCAAAGCAAGCCTAAATATACTCATTTTGATAATTACAGAACCTACCTCCAAATGTTGCTGAATGATTAAATGATGTAATGTGCATAGAGTTCTTAGATTATCCTTATATGGAGTAACTGTAAATAAATAGTAGTTAGTGTTGTTATTACCAATTACTTCTGAATCTATCGTTATGATAAGCTCAATTGTATAGGTGACAAAACCAAGTTCAAAGATTTTAGGTAACTTGAAATATATGTAGAATAGAAGATTTAGAATTGAAAACCTATTTTAAGTCCAAATGTTTTGGGCTTTCCTATCACTTTTTCATGTTTGTTTTTTGTGTCTTCCTCTCCACCAACAAACACCTAAGCAAATACTGTTGTTTTCAGAATGATTATTAAGAACAGCAGCTGACTTCTGGGCAGGGGGCTTGCTGGTTATTCTGTACCCTGGGTAGGTTAAAACAGAAAGATAATAATCACTCTCTTAGATATTTGGCTCCTGTTGCTTTCACATGATATTAGATAGATGAAGGTTTTATTATTAAGTAGCTTTTTGTTCTGCAAATCCAACTGCCTCCTTTCTCTGTGCCTTCTCTTTAAGAGAAGGGAGAAAAGGGAGAAGGTACCCAAATGGGTCAGACCAAAAGCAAAACGTGTAGACAGTGAACAATGGAGCTTGGCACAGGATCTGAAAAGTCTGGATTACCTTCTTTCAGACTCCAGAACTAACATTTTTATTATACTATACTATGCTGCTTCTCCCTGAGAGAAATAACATTTATTATCTTCTTAGAAGCAATGTAAGAACTTCAAAGCTCTGTTACACCAAGCAAGGAGTTTACAGAAAAATTCATAGATCACACAAATACCAAGTTTAAGGTTCAGCATTCTGAATCACTGAGCTACACTGCATTGTCCATCCTGTCCTTTGGGAGCAATTTGTAATTCAGTAATAATTATGATAGTCATATATATATATACATATTCATACATATGAATTCATACATATGATATTCATATATATAAAACTTAAATTGAGTTACTGCTAAGGTTTGACATTTTATTTCTAATTTGCAAAGAATTTCTCTTATTTCTTTTGTTTATCTCAAGGTATGCAAATGTGCTGGCAATACGTTTCACTTCTACACATATCATTTTATGAAGCCTGGTGCAAAAAGATCTATATGATTTCCATGCTAATGATGCATAGACCGACTTTTAGAAGCAATGTTATTGAAGGTGCTTTGGTGGGGGCAGGATGGGTGGCAGGAAAATAGGAAATAATTGCAATGTTCTGGATGATAGACAATGAGAAACTGAATTAAATGGAGATATGATGAAGAAAAGATATGTTAAAATATCTGCAACCATCAGGCTAGATTAATACTTGGAAGTTAAGAAAAAAAGAAAAAAACCTTGTAATGAAGCTTGGAGTTGGGCTTCGATGATAGATGACTAAATGTGCAAAAGAAAGGCAAAAGTACTTAGGAACAAGTTGAGTTTTAAGGGTTGTGAAATCATAAAGGTCATTCAGATGAAAGTCAACTATACAGAGTAACAAAAGTTTTAAGAAATTTTATTTCAAAAATTATTTAATAATTTAAAACTCTATATCAAATACCAACTATGTGCTTTGTAATAGTACCTCTTAAAGCATCATTTAGAAATATTATTATTATTTTGAGACTTAACCCAAATAAAATGTAGTGTTTTGAAGAAATTAATTGAAGATGTTAAAACTAGTATTTTGAATCTTTCTGAAGCTTTTCTTGTTATTCAAAGATTTGTTTTGCCTTAATGTAAGATTCTCTGGTCCAGTATAAATATAATTTAGTTTGTTTATTGCTGGAACATTTACAGACCAAAGTTTTATATATTATATAATGGTTTACATTTGTTTTAGTTAAAATGTTGTCCAAAAAAGGATTTTAAAAAAATCCCTTAGCTCATTTCTTTGATATCGTCATAATCAAGCAGCATTCATTCCACTTAGAGGCTATGTCAGACATTCAGATCGAGGTTGAACATTCAGTTAATTTGGGTGAGCCAGAGACACTGCAAATACCACCTGAAACCAACAATTCAATTTTAGTGTGTTTTTCATCAGAGAAAGTGAATTTTACCAGATTTCTCATATTTTGGGACAGCAGTGGTTTAGTTATTCTAATCCATCCAGCTGTTTACCAAAATCCAAATGAGAGATTTCAATTATGAATATAAATGAAGTATATGTTTTACTTTATTTCTGGGATTCTATTGACATAACCTTAGGCAGCACAGCATTAATCAACACCTCATTTCCTTATATCTGTCACAAGGACATTTCCAGTTTTAATTCTACTGGACTGGAAATGGCAAACAATTTTGCAATGGTGATCACAGCTTTCTTTACCATTATCCCAACTTTCCATTTAGAGGTCCTTCACTACAGTGTCAAGAAACCATTCTAATAATATAAATTTTCTAATAGATATAACTTTTTATTGTTTCTTCTTACTGAAAAACTTTAAAATTATAATACATTTGTCTGCATTCCTAGCCTACAAAGTATATATGAACACAAAATTGCATTGCCTCTGATTAGACAACCAGGACGTCATTGCCAGTTTGGTAACAATGACTAAGACATTGAAACTCTCTTTAGTTTCCTTATCTATAAAATCAGAGCAAAACAACCTAATTTTCAGAATTAGTGCAGGAATGAGATAATAATTGAAATATCAAGTGAGATAGTAAGATAATAAGTGAGGCAGTAAGTAAAATAGTAAGTATAAAGCATTTTGTAAAATGGTAAAACCCTATGAATTACAAGGAGTAACTTGTGCATTCAACAAACATTAAGCATTAACAAATACTAACTGGACATAAAATATGTGTTAGCCATTAGAGACATGAGAATCAATAGGGCAAAAGCCCTTCTTGTAAAAATCTCTCAGTCTATATAGAGATATGATGATGGAAACAAACACAATGTGTTTAATACAACAGGACAAGAAGCATGAGGTATGCACAGGGCTTTGAGAGTACTTAGATAAGTACTTATCTGCATCTTCTGAGAGGCTTACTTATGGGGATTCTTGAAAAATAAGTAGGACTTGTTCATTGGATCAACAAGGTGAACAAGGCAATCTTACCTTAGGGACAGGATGTTCAAAAGTAGAGAAGCTTAATAGGAAATGCAGAGACTTCTCGTTCGGTAAAGATGGAATAGCCCTGTTGTTCCCCAGTCTTCCTCTTACAATTAAAAAAGCTTTGACTTAACACAATAAGCATAAGATATCTCAGAAATTTGGAAATAAAAAGGAGAACAACCTAGGAAACTTGGGATTTGAAGAATGACCCAGTGATGAGTTCCCTGGATTTCCTTATTACCTCTCATACATCCCAGACAGGGTGCTGGAAACACTCCCAACCCAGAACCACCAACAGGCACAGACAAAAAAAGTTTGAACAAAGTCCCTAGTCAAACTAACAGGAAAGGGGTAACAAAAGAGAATGTTTTTTGACCATACTGGCCCTACTCCTGCCAAATACCAGCTGATAAAACCACTCCTCTGCCCACCCCAACCCCCAAACCTGTGGTTTGAGTAGTGCTCCCTGCTCCCACCGTGGAAGGAGACAATATTACCATTCCTCTAACAAGTAGTCTCTACAGGACAGAGTGAGGTGCTAAACCACAGGGTGCTGCAATTCCCCACCCAGGATAGTGTCAGCAGAGTCCAGTGGCCAACCTAGCCTCTACTGCTACCCAACAGCAACAAGAATTAACTAGTTGGTAGGAGGTGGAGCTAGTCTAGTAGGCTCTATGGAGAGCAACAAAGTGACATGAGTTAGCCCTCCACTTCCTTCCTCCCCAGCAGAGAGTCATTCTTACAATCCATGGAGATAATGAGGCAGTACCCACTTTCACTGAGAAAGCATCAGCAGAGTTATGGAGGAGCTGAAGTTCTACCCCATTCATCTGCAATAAGGCAGTATGAGTCTCAAAGTTATAAAATCAATAATCTAAGTTCTTACCTCAAGTAATTAGAAGAAGAGCAAAATAAATCTAAACAGAAATCAGTGAAATACATATTACCAAATAACCACCTTTAAAAAACCTAAGGATTTGCCCAGTGCAGTGGCATGTGCCTGTTATTCCAGCTAATTGGGAGGCTGAGTTGGGAGGATGAGTTGAGCCCAGCAGTTTGAGACCAGCCTAGCCAACAGAGTGAGACTCTGTCTTAAAAAAAAAAAAAAATTAAATAAAACAAAGAAAGAAAAGAAAAAGAAAACAAAACAAAAAAATCCCAAAGATTTTAACCATATCTAAAAGGTCCAAATAGAAATAAAAATATTGTCTACTCAAATCCAGAATATAGAACACAACCTTCTGCCAAAAATTCTAGTGAAACTCACCTGACACAAAACAGTTGTGGACCAACTTAAGGAAAGATGCTGATAACCAATATATAGCTCAGCTATTCATAAGCATGGTGTAGTGTTATGAGAGATAAGTGAAAATGTTTCACTGGTACCTCTAGATTGTAACAAATGAAGGCTAAAACTGAGTAGGCTTTAGGTAGAATGTGAAGGACTACACTTCTTCAAATCACAATTATAGGCAAGGCCAGAAGAGAAATCACAATTAGCTGACCTGGCCTTCTCATCAGAAAAATTGAAAGATAGAGGTAATTAGAAATAACTGTACAGAGATAAATTATATTTGAACTGTGAAGTACAAAGTTTTATTAACCATGTAGTGTCTTTCTAACTTAAATATTCAGCAAGGTAACTGGTTCAAACTCCAACGAAACTCAGCATGGATGGGAACAAAATACATTCCAAGATGATTGGAACAAGTCTAATGATCATGCACATCAGTCTTAGGAAAAAAAGAGATAACCTGAACTTTATTGCCCAGAGTCTCAGTTCCTTAGACCACCAAAAGGCAACTAAAGTACTAAACATTGAATTTATAACATTAGTTTCTAGCATCCACAATAAAGCTTTACTTAATAGTAGCTAAACATGTATCATTTTTATAGCCATTCTCTGCTACATTCCTACATGTCACCTTCTCCATAGTACTCATTGGCATTTAAAATTATCCTATGTATTTATCTTTTTTGTCTTAGATCTTATACTAAAATGTAATCTCCTTGAGGGTTGGTCTATTGCTTGATTTGTTAACTTTTAGATCTTCAGGGACAAAATTAGTGTTTGGCACAGAGCAGAAATTCAATAAATAGATACTTATTGACTCCACGGTTAAGCATAAAGGAGAGTCGAGGAGATTCTACTATAACATTTTGTGACAAATGGACTTAAACAAAATTAACACCATTTAAGCATAAATAAATAGAAAAAAGCCCCAGCAAAAATTTGACAAAGATAAAGATATATATATATATGATGTATGTATTATATATATAAGACATATTGCAATTAAAGCTATTGAAGAAAACATGGATTTTATGAAATTTAAATTATGATAATGAATTACATGAAAAAGATTGAAATAGAATAAAGAAACAAATTAAACAGCAAAATAATCATAATGCATAACTCATATACAAGCCAAAGGAAAGAAGGAACACAACTTTTCAGAAAACCAAATCAATGGCATGGGGCAGAGACTTCAGAAAATCACAAATAATACACTGGAAGGCAATAAAAGAAAAGGTAATAGATGATAAAGTCAGCAGATATCCAACACAAAGATTTTTGGTATGCCTGGAGAAGAGAACTGAGCTAGAAGAGAACTGAATTTGTTTGAAAAACAAATTCAAAATATGAATGAAAGAAAACTTTCCTGATATGAAAGATGAAATAAGCCTGTATCTCCAAAAAGACTCACTAAATCTACTTGTCAGCAAAAATAAATAAATAGCAAAGATTGACAATTACAAATTCTATTTCAGTCATAAATGTTATATTTAAAACTTATATTTTTGTTATTTAATTTTTTTACAAAAATACATATAAATTATATTTATAACATATTTATTATCTAAGAAGCATTTAACTAGAAGAACTACATCTCCTATAATGGCAAAACAATAGTCTGGCCTCAGATTTCTCTTTGGTAACTTTAGATGTGGATAATGGAGCAGTGTCCAAAGCAGGGTATCAATCCAGTACCTTTACCCATTCAGATTGTCATTTACATGTATTGGCAATAGAGACATTCTCAAATACACCAAGATTCTGGAAGTATCACTGAGGAATCATTCTTAAAACAATGTATTTGAAGTGAGCCTGTCAAATCTTTATTTTGAGTCGAGAGATGACTCAAAATAAAGAGCTTATAAATAGTAAAACCATTGTCTTATCCTTGGAATTTACAATCTTTATTTTGAAACTCAAAGCTGAGCAATGACTTCATTGTTCTAGTCAGTGACTGCCTTCTCTCTGATGCAGTGATGGTTTGTTTGATTGGTAAATACCCACAGAGCAACAAGAAAAGGCAGTGGGAAAAAGAAAATTCAGTTCACAATCTCTAAAAACTTCATCTCAACTGCATTTGGAGGAAAAATTTTTGGATCAAATTCCCTGCTTATAATTCTTTAGTTGATCTCATTCTTCTACTAATTTATCTATTGATTTTTTCAGAGAGTCAACATTTTGATTTCCAGTGTTCCTAGTTTTTAAATCATACACAGTATCTTCAGAAATACTCTATGTCTTCATAAATGTTATTTTTGTCTATTTTATTAATATTAATGTTTGGTTTGGTGTCTCTCTTTCATAGTGTTGGTTTTTCTTGCATAGTCAATTATTCTTCATTATCTTCTCATATTTGTACTGAGAATTTCTCTTTGCCTGCCTGCCTCTGCTGCTTACGAAAGACTCCTGGGAAGGGTGGGCTAGTTAACTAGTCTCCAACCCCCAGGCACAGACCAGTACCAGTCCGTGACCTGTTAGGAACGGGGCCACAGCCACTCCCCATTGCTGGTATCACCACCTGAACTCCTATTCCCACCTCTCCTACCTACCTCCCAGCCCCCCTCCCCCATCCTTGAAAAAATTGTCTTCCATTAAACCAGTCACTTGTGCCAAAAGGATTGGAGACTGCTGGTGTCTTTGGAGTTTGGGTGCCACCTATCCCTGCTAGAATTATTTAACTAACGTGGGCACTGTTTTCTTAGGTTTCAATGTAGACTTTTACTCCTTTAAACCTGTGGGCAAATACCCCATCTACTCGCTTTTCAGCCAGCTATGAGAAAAGAAAAGGACACCACCCAGCTTCTCCAATGGAGCTCACCAAGTGATCACTCTAACTTTCCTTCCCTCCACTTCTCTCTATGTGCTCTGAGGTCATTTCCCCAAAATTACTCCCATCACCTCAGGACTCTTTTCTTGATATTCTCTACCTTTTATCTCAGCAATTCCTCAAAATTTCTGGTCTAATGTCCTTGCTGAGTGCATCTTAGCAGAGTGAGGAGTTCATAGAAAATAGGCTAGGAGAAAAGACTTATGGGGGAGGTGACACTTGAACAGAGTGAACTGAATGAACATGAATGACCTGAGTTATAATATCTTATGTAATATTACACAATATAATATATCTGGAAGACTAGTATTCCAGGTAGTTGGAATAGCAAGTACAAAACCTCTGAGATAAGAATATGCTTGGCTTGTGCAAGGAATCCAGTGGGACTGGTATGCAGTACAATAATTGTTTCTTGGTGGAAGTGAGGAGGGAAAGATCATCACTATGTCACAGTATAATGAAGGTGACAGATACACACACATATAAAAGTGATCCAAAAGAGAATAAGATGAACATATGAAAAAGATCTTAGTTACATGCTAAGTGAATATAAGAATATGAAAGGTTAATTTTGACAAAGTAGAACAACCAAGATTTTGTGAAAGACCTGGAACATGAGCTGATCTTAAAGGAAGAGGTTTATTTCTTATTTATGTAAAAGTGTGGGTTTGTTGACTTAGCAGCATGACTTAACTCAAGGGCTCCATCATTTGTAAAGTGTTGCTCTTGTCTGAGAGGTCTAAAATGTTTCACCACTATGCAGGCATTGCAACTAGCAGAAAAAGGTAAGGAAAGGTGGTTTGCATTGACCCTTTTGAATAAGGGTAGAACTTAAAAATTATGCACATCACTTCTACTTATATTCCATTAGTCAAAAATTTAGTCACATGGCCAACTTCACTGCAAATGGAGGTTGAAAGTGCAATCTTCATTACAACTTGCACTCTACTTTGTTAATATCTCTATTACTCTGGAAGAGGAAAGAGAAAAAAATAAGACAAAATTGGCAGTCTATGCCAAATTTCTAAAAAGAAAAATCTTTATAATTCCAATAACCAAAATATGTCATGTATAACACTTTTTAAACTCCACTGATATATCCACTTCAACTCCATTAACCATTTAAGGAATCACATTCACCTTAGGGTGGTGCTAAGCCCACCTTTCATTATATTTAGCTACAGATATTATGTGAAACATTATTTGACTTGTCGAATTACTGGGCTAACAGATTGTAGCATAAATTCTTTGAATGAAGTAGATATTCTACATCCAAACAACAAATACTTCATAGGTTACCTGTCAGATTCCAAATTACATCGAATAAAATTTTTATTACTTTATTCCCCATCACCCTCATGGATTTTTTTATTATCATTTATAAGGGTCTCTTCTATTTCAAATTTGATGGATATGCATAGTATATGAAGCAATCTATATTTATGTTCCTTGCAAAGGCCAGAAGTTGACTAAACACATCTAGAACTGCTCCTGTCAAAATGTAGTTGTACACATCATGAATACATTATTTCTGCTGCAGCATCTGCAATGCATTTGGCACAAACTGCTGCAGACTTTCAGCTGACTGCAGGAAATGGCAAATATATGCTGCTCTTTGCTCTGAGGGGAAAATACTGCATAATTTTTGTGAAAGTAAAATCTCCCAATTTGTGTCGACTGCAACAAAACACAAAAACCAAGGATTATTTCAACTTTCTATAAATGGCAGTCAATTTAAATACACATAAGCTAATTTGCAAGAAACATTTATTATCCTATATTATTAATGACATCAAAATTTAGACTATGAATGAAATGTAACTGTCTTTTTTGATTTATTAAAATAGTATTATTGTGGCCAGAATTCAAAAAGTATCATCTACAAACATATTAATAAATGGAAATGGAAGAAGTAATTTTTAGTTTATTAAATGACATAAATAACAGCTATTTTCTGCTACTTACATTGTGTATTTGACAACAAATAGTCCCATAGTTTATAAAAATAATATAATGAAGGAGGTGCATATTTTAATAACCAGGTAAGTTTTATTAATTTTTGAGAACAAAAGCTTTAAAAATGAAGTTTAGCAATCAAGAAATAATCACACTGGAAAACACTCCTAGAGTTCCCTGACCAGTTTATTTTGGAAAAAAAATTAAAATCATCAAAAAAATAAAACATTGCTTTGACAAAAGATAATGCCATAAAAATGGAATAATCAGAGAACAATGAATTCTTGAAAATAAAAAATGTGACAACCAAAATAAAAATATTCAAAAAAACAGTTGAAAGTGTTTGAAAATAACATCACCTAGGAGGAAAATAAAAGGACAAAGACATCTTTATGGGATGAATAGGAAAAGCTAAAAAAATTGAACAGTCAATGTAGGGAGTCATATATCTGAATAATAGAAGTTCTTGGAAGAATAGAGGAAAGGAAGAGAGATATTATAGAAGTAATAAAGGAAGATTGTCTAGAACAAGGGACATGAGTTTCTGCATTGGTAAGACCCAGAGAGGGCGTAACATGTTGAATAAAATGATTCATACCAAGGCAATATTATAACATTTCAGAAGACCAAGAATTCAGAAATGTGGATACTGAAAAGATTCTAAAAACTCAGACGGGAAAAATAGGTTACATACAAAGGAATAAGCAGGAGAAATGTTACTGGACTTCTCAAGAGCAACTCCAGGTGCTAGAAAACAATTAGCAGTGCCTTCAGTATGTTGAGGGAAAAGGAGCTTCACCTTAAAATGTTACATCTAATCAACTCTCAATCAATGGTGAGGGTCAAATTTTTATCATGTAAAGAGTAAATAAAAAATCTCTCTCATGTACCTTCTTAGGTGACCAATGAATGGTGCGCTTCAGCAAAGCAAGGAATAAACAAAGAAAGAAATAATTGGATAACAAAGAAGAGTGGTGAAGGGAATTTCCAAAATGAACGTGAAGGAAGTCTCTAGATGACAGCTCTCCACCAGGCCAAGAAACAAAAAATAAAGAGTTGTATGAAGGAAGACTGGGGGGTGAGAGGAAAAAGAGATAAATAAAAGTGTGGAAATGATAGATCATCTGATATTTGGCAGTATTTGTAAACATTACTGCAAAGTACTTGGCAGACTTATTAGAGGATTTAGGGAAAAAATAGTGATTGATACATGTAACACTAAGAAAATGGATAAAATAAGACAATCATTAGCTCTTGGTAAAATTAACTGTTCTTGTAAAAAAGAAGTACAGTTGACCCTGGAGCAACATGGGAGTTAGAGGCACCAGCCCCCTCACGCCACCCCTACACAGTCAAAACTCCATGTATAATTTTTGATTCCCCCCAGATTTAACTACTAATAACCTACTGTTGACTGGAACCCATAGTATTAATAATAATGTGAACAGTTGATAACACATATTTCGTATGTTATTATATATGTATTACATGCTGTATTCTTACAATAAAGTAAGCTAGAGAAAAGGAAATGCTATTGAGACAATCATAAGGAAGAGAAAATATATTTACTATTCATTAAGTGGAAGAGTATCATCACAAAGTTCTTCATCTTTGTTGTCTCCACTTCAGTAGGCTGAGGAGAAAGAGGACAAGGTTGCTCTTGCTATCTCATGGGTGGCAGAGAGGAAAGAAAATCTGCATACAAGTGGACCCACAATGTTCAAGGATCGAACCCCTAATGTTCAAACCCCTAATGTTCAAGGATCAACTGTATATTCATAGTACACTACTTAGCTCACTAATTTGCATAATCTAGTAATATAAATACTGAGTACTGACTTCACCAAAAGTTATGATGTAACGATATGGCATAAATGAGTAGAAATGTTAGTTCATCGAAACTGCTAACTATTATAACAGAAAATTTAATAGATTCTGTCAAAATTAATAAATCAATAAAGAGCAAATTATGTATGGTATTTGGAAATATGAATGTAAATACCAGAAGGAGCAACTAAAAATTGGAAAGTGGCTGCCTCTAGGAAACACGACTACAAGATACAGAGCAAGTGTTAGACGTGGTTATTTTTTAATATACTATTTTAACATACTATTCTATTATATGAGCAGGATTAATAATGTGCAAGTAGAAAACAAATTGATGCCTCTACTGCTCTTTCAAATATTATCCACAGTCTTTTTTACCCCTTTATTCCTTGAGTAATTTTCTGATAGGTACAATTAACTATTTTAGGTTGTTCACACATAATAAAGTGCTCTGTGGTCATTTATAGACCTAAGCACAGCAACTGCACTGTCCAAACTTAGGTCATAATTGCAAAGATTCATAGTCTTTCCCATTTTAAAGATTTTCCCCCATCCTGGTTGAGGATCGTTTTAGCCTGGGAAGCCAACATTGAAGGCTGGAGCTGTTGATTGAAGGGAATGGAGCTTCTTCTCTGTTTAGTGGTTTTCCTTTTCCCTAACCCTCTGATTTCTTTCTTTTGTGGTTGAGAGCACTTCTGTGGGTTTCTAAGGCACACTTTTTCTGGCGCTCCCCTAAATGAAGCTTGTTTGCTGGGAACAATAATGACTCTCCGCTGATTACCTATCCTCTTAGGATGGTGTCCTCAGTACCTGAATCCAATAATAACAATTTTAGCCTTCAAGATATACAATTTTAACTCTGCTCCAGGCCATGCCCATCTTATGGGTCAATGGGCTCTCAGGAGAGGTTTACATCCCTGCCAGACAAAGTGGAAATGCAGCCTCCTTCCAATCAGCCCTCTCCTTTGCTCTGCTTCCAGGTAGGAAACTCCATCTACTAATTTTCATCTTTAGTCTTCCCAGATGTGAATCACTTATCAGTTTTCATGTCCCTTCAAAATCTAAGAGATATGTGCAAGTTATCAGAGTGATCTTCTTAAGACTCATCTCAGATGACTTGAGATGGGAGGGAGGCCTCCCTTCCCCTCCACTTTGTAGAGGTAAAAACCACACAGAACATGACAACACCCTCCAGGAATCTTCTCTTGCCCCTCTTCAGCTTCCCATCTTATTGCTGGATGTGAGTGATCATCAAGGATGAAAGAACATTTCACAATTGCTTAGTCTATACACCATAGGTCTACAAGTGACCAGCTTCAGAGCACAGAGGTACTTGGCAGCTACTGTTTAGTTTCTGACCTTTAGGAGTCAGCTAAAACTAAAAAAGAAATCTCTTTTAATCATCCTGTTGCACTAGCTTTTTAGTACAATTTATTGAACTATGTGCATTTTTATTTGGATAAAAAGATCCATTTTTCTAAAAAGAAGGAAAAGTAATGAGATACCATAATATAAGCTAAACAATAATCCTGACTTTTCTTTGTCAGGTTTCCTAGTAAAGGAAGACTTAACATGCCATCATGAAGCAGTAGGCTTCAGGTAAGATTCATGGGTATGATCTGCAAGAGTCACAAACTCAAATGCCCACAAGAATCATACAGATAACACACATGCATGAAGTAATGTAACTGTGCTATAATATGAAATATATTTGGTCTTTGTCTCCAGTTACTGGCACAGAGCTTCTAAAATCCTTAGAATTTCCTGAGTCATAGGAGTGTCTACTGTTATTCATAACAAGCCATCTAAGATCATACCTGAGTTTAATCTAATGAAGGGACTTACGGTAGGGGACCCCAAGATAACCTCAGGATGGGGCTGGTCACCAGAAAGTGATTAGAGAGTTAGAACTTTCAGCTTCACAGGACCCCTGGGGAGGTGAGAGGGCCTGGAAAGTAAGCTTTATAAAAACTCTTGAAAAAGGAGATTTAGACAGCTTCTGGGTTAGTGAACACACAGACTGGCTGGAAGGATGGTGGACCCAGAGAGGTCATGGAAGCTCTGCACCTACACCCCCATACCTTGATCTATGTATCTCCTCTTCTGGCTGTTCTTAAGTTGTATCCTTTATAAGATACTGGTAAACATAAGTATAGTGTTTCTCTGAGTTCCATGACCCATTCTAGCAAATTATCAAATCTGAGGATGGAGGTCAGGAAACCCCGAATTTATAGCCAGTGAGTGAGAACTGGGGGAGGCCTAGTACTTGTGGCTGGCATTTGAAGTAGAGGCAGCCCTGTGGGACAGAACCTTTAAATCTAAGGAATCTAATGATAACTCCAGGTTGTTAGTGTAAGAATTGAATCAAATGATTTTGCACACCCAGCTGGTGTCAGAGAATTCTGTGGTGTCAGAAAACACCCCAGAGTAACCTCCACAGAAACCACAAGAATATGTATACTTAAACATCTTAACTAGTGTCAGAAAGATGGGGGTTAGTGGTAGGGACTTTGAGAGTTTGCATAGTAGAAATCAAGTAGCTAATTGTCAGTTTCAGCTGATTACTATGCAATGATTTTAAATATTGCAATTTCAAATAAAAACTCATTTTATGTGGACTCTCTTGAAAAAATTGTCAACTAATTTTTAAAAACCCCCAAAATTTCTCAGACAAATTTGTCTGTCAGCCATATTTAGCATGTAGGCAACCTCTCGACTGCAGATTTCTTTACACAATGTCTGTTGTGTGTAATCACTGCTATTACAATAGGTGACTTATCTCCCATAGTACCCTGTAACTTTCTGTAAGTCTATTAGCTCTAGATTACAGAACCAACAAACCCAAGGTCAATAATTTAGTCCATTCAATCATTTAACAAATATGTATTGAGTGCCCATTATATACAAGGTACTATACACTACAAAAAATAAGAGAATGCAAAGATCAATAACAATAAAATGTTTCTTTGTGTGAATATTAGAGTCAGAATCTTGAATCGAATAGTTAATATATCATAGATCAATTGTATCAAAAGTAAAGATGTGCAAGAAATGAAAAGCCCTTAAAGGAAAAGTCACTAATAAAATTAAAGTATAATCTTGACCTAAATATAGTCTGGAAAGACAGTAGATTCTCATACAGAAAAGATCCACCATGCTGTTGATGACAATTTCTTTCATTATTACTATTGGAATTGGGTAGAAACAGAGACACATTCTCTTTTAATAAGCAGTGGAATCAAGAATTTCTCATATATCTTTCAGAAACCTATATCTCTTAGTCTCTCTGTTGCAAGAGGCAAACAAGTACCTCTAAATGAAACTGCCTCTGTACCTGGGAACCAACAGCGTGTTTACTTGATCAAATCAGAGTACCAATTTTAAGATGTTCTTTCTTTTCCCTGTGTTTCTAGGGATATGGAGAAAAATTAAATATGAATCCCTTCAATTCACATGTGCAGGCACACACACACACACACACACACACTCCCATTTAAAAGACATCCGTGGCTTTCATAAATGTTTCATTGTTGTACCTTTCGCTATTTTACATTCTCATTTGTTTTCGTGTTTTTCATTCATGATGTTCAAATAAAAATATGACTAGTTTAAACATAAGGAAGTTATTTGTAGATATTCAATGCACATCTTCTATTTATAATAGTAGGTTTTTTTTCCAAGTTTATTATCTCGAATAATGTAAATAAATATAACCATTAGAACCTCAGTAGACAGAAAAGTAAACTCTTGCATATCTGGATTACCTCTGCCTTTTCTCCAGCTATTCAACTTCATTGCTTCCTAATCCATTGAGGCAGATGCTCTCAGGGCTCTGACCACGTTCACTCAGACCCTTTTACCTGTTTCCCACATATCACCTGCTGGTGTGCTTTTCCTCCAAAGAGCTGGCAGTTAGCATCCATGGATGCTAACTTTATCCATCTTTATTCTTGGATTGGCCTCCAGCTGCGGGAACCTGCCTTGACTGAGCACAAGAAAGGCCAGAAGTTCCCCCCCTATCCACCACACCCTGGTCTCAATGGGCAGCCCCTAACCAATGACTGATGTGTACAGTAGTTCAAAAGCTCTTGCTTTCTTGCCCCATCAACTTTAATAACAAACAGAGAGAGGCTCTCTAAATGAAAATGATGTTTATTCAGGGATAGGGCATTGCAATGGGAATATGAATGCCCTAGTAAGCTATGTACATATTCAGGGGAGTAAAGGAAGACAAAGGTTTTTAAAAGAAAAATGAAGAGGATTTCATGATTGTTTTGAGATAATTATCCTTGGCTACAAGGATCAATAACAAGGGTGGTGCTGGTTCAAGTTTGGACAGGCAGTTGCTGGGCAGATGTCCCTGCAAAAAGTATTTTTTTGTGTGTAAAGTTGTGATGGCCTTTGTGCAAGGTTGTGGTTTTTGTAGATTCTTTTTTTTTCTTTTTTTTTTTTTGAAACAGAGTCTCATTCTATTGCCCAGGCTAGAGTGCCATGGCATCATCCTAGCTCACAGCAACCTCAAACTCCTAAGCTCAAACAATCCTCTTGCTTCAACCTCCCCAGTAGCTGGTACTACAGGTGCATGCCTGGCTAATTTTTCTGATTTTAGTTGCCCGGCTAATTGATTTTTTCTGTCTATTTTTAGTTGAGACAGGGTCTTGCTCTTGCTCAGGCTGGTCTTGAACTCCTGACTGCAAGTGAGCCTCCTGTCTTAGCTTCCTAGAGTGCTAGGATTACAGGCGTGAGCCACCATGCCTGGCCACAGATTCTTTTTTGGTAGTTCTTGTTACAGGTATATGTGCATGAGAATCCTCCCCTCATGGCTTTTCTTGAATCTATTTGTAAGGTTCTTTATTTTATCTTTTTTAAAACATAAGTGATTTCATTTTGATTCTGACAACTTTCCCATTTCTCCTTTACGATCAACATCTTTCTCCAAAAGCATCGTTGATCAATCATCCTGTGGTTATTTTTTAACGTCCCTTGGTGTTGGGATGGACCTGTCCCAGGTTGCTGATGTGGTCTCACATTAGAGGGAATGATTGGTGACTAGGAGTTGGTGTTGAAACCAACACCACATTTGAGCAACAAGGGAGGGTTGAAGGAACTGGCTTTCAGGCTAAGTCTAAGTGGAATCCACTGTTAAGATCAATTTTGTCTGTTCCATAGGCATCTGCTATCATCTCCAAGTGCTGGGCCAGCATTATTCTGTTAGGAGTTATATTTCTGCAGAAATTACAAAGATACAATGTTTGAAAAGGGAAAATAAAAAGTAAAATTAATAGTAATCTGATAACCCCAGTGTGTATAATTGTTTTGAGTTACGAATCTAGGCTTAAAGGCAACCAGTTAAATAAATCCAATGACCGATAGGGAATCAGGTGATATCTGTTGTAACCATGTGAAATTTTTTTTTTTTTTTTTTTAATTTTGTGTGTATGAGTCTTAACTTCCCCAGAGGAATTTATCTAGGTATAGCATATAGTATTAGCAATAGCACTGGCATTTCCTTATTTAACTAATAGATACTGAAGAATCTCTTAAGTCAGGTTCTGTCAAGTTATTAGGACAAGCTACGTATTATGAAATTTCAATTATACCATTATCCTGCCAAGTAAAAAAGGTAGCATTAAGGGCGCTAGGAATCTCATTATAATATGGAGTCTTATTCCAACATCTTGGGAAAAGCTGCCTACGACGTAAAACTGTCAACTTCTCACCTTGGTTTGCAGTTTGAATGTTTCTGGTGATGGCATCAGGTGGTTTGATAAACTTTCTATGTGACCCATACATAAGGGATGAGACTTGCTCCTTACAATTCATCTAGTTTCAGCTTATTGGGCTTCAGGAACAAAGAAATTCCCATTTTTAGTAATTCTGTGGACAAAAGTTGGAAATGAGGAATCTAGAAAAATTCAGCACCTAGTCTAATCTCTAGGTTGATAACAAGAACTCAAAAACAGTGCACAAAGCTACAATTTAATAATAGGTATATTATAGCTTTTCTTCAGAAAGATAATTTTTTCTCTCTTCACTGATCATATAGGAAACTTAGACTTAAAAACCTCTTGAGGCCAGGAAACCAAAACAAGGCAGGCTTAAGTTTGGGTCTGCGAGGAAGTGACAATTTTTATTGACTCAGTGTGAGGCTGTTATTCCTCAAAGCCAGGCATTTTGTGAACATTTTTAAATAATGACATTATAGTCAAAGCCTTGGTAATATAACCAATGTTTGCAGTTGTACCCTGTTATAAAGAAAGAGCTGACTTTTACTGGATTTATGCACGTAATTATATTGTCATAAAAAACAAGCATACTCATGAATAGTTTCCAAATTTTGGAGGGATCAACTAGGGAAAAAAAGCAAATATTTCCACCATTGTTCACAAAAGTATACTTTTCCAAATTTCTATAGACTACAAATGGCTTAAGGGAGAAAATTTTCTCAAATCTGGAAAAGAAAACATTTAACTAAAGAACTAATAATGTTTCAAATAGAAGTTATGGAAATATTATCTTCATTATTACTTAATCTCATGTAATTAATTTTTATTTTATTTGATCTTGGGCTTTTAAAGGAGGGCCATGTGCCAGGTCATAGTGTACCTCACAAAGGGATACATGCACTGGGGGCAGGTTGTAAGGGATGGTGAATCTTGGTGCCGGGAAGCCTGCCCAGGGGCCCTCAGAATCTCAGCTCCTTTGTCTTGCAGAAAATCCACATTTATGGGAAATAACTCAAAAGATAAAGCAGTTAGTTAAGGAACAGGATTATATAGAAGCCTTGAAACTTGTTCAAAGGTGGGTTAGTCACAAAATAGAGAATAATTAAATCTCAGTGATAATGAATATTTTAAACTCTCCACTTTAAAATAAACAAACATTTTATTTTGTTGAATTTCATGACTTTACCCTTTATAATTTCAATATGTTGAGAAGAATTATAGCATATTTGAAAAGTTGCTAATGTTGGGTCAGCAGTCTGAAATGTCGGTTCTTGGTGTGCTTTTGTCCGAAGAATGACCTGACAAATCAAAAGCAAAGTAGCACAAAACAAGGTTTATTGAGAAGAGAAAGACAGGATTATAGAGCAAGAGGAAGATATAGGCTTACAGAGCAAGAGCAAGATACATTTGCCACAGTTAACGCATGGACCCCTTTTCATAACAAAAAGGCCTTGGTCATGGTCTGGAGTCTTGTTTTCTGGTGTCTGGATTGGGCCCTTCTCATGGTTCAGACATCACTGTGGAGCCATTTTGATAGACAGTTGGAAATTGTATGACCTGACTCTTACTGTGCACTCGGATCTCCCATGAGCTTCCCTAAAAGCCCATTTGGGGGGGATGAACTGCAATGTCTAGTTAAGCTGATGACATGATAATTAGCCTTAGGTTATCCTAGGTCACCTTCCAGACCCCATTGTTCCTGTGCTGGTTGGCCCACAGGCTAGAGAGTCCTCTGCATTCTCTTGCAGTTGGCAGCGTAAGTTCTGATTGGCAGATTCATAAGGTGTTCTCTTCTTCCCCAGATGTAGCAATTGGTAGGGGTGCCCAGCTTTGTCCACAGGAGAGGCTGGAGGTCCCTGGATATCTACCTAACACTAAGACAGCATTTTAGTTTTGGTTCTATGTTTTGAATTTATTTCATCTTTGAAATAAGGAAGAAGAACTAGGTTTTCTCTAATTTTGCTTCTAACTCTTACATTCATAAATAGAAAACTGATCTCAGAATGGTATTTTCTGCAGCTTAATTCTGTATATTAAAAAGTCCAAAGGTATCTGAACTTGTACACTAACACATTTTCATATATAGAGAGTACATGTGTGTATACATACACACATACCTAGAGACATGTGCACATACTAATTTAGATAATGTATTACTTAAACAGACTTCTCTATGTCGTATGAATGACTGCAGGCTGAATTTTCCCAGGCAAAGTTGAAGTAAGTCTGCTAAAAGCATAAAGTTTCATTGGTATTCTAAAAACAAATAATACAAGACAGCTGTGTGGTTACATCCCAATTATGGTTCCCCTCTTTGAGTCATGTCAACTTAAAGTGAAAAAATGAGTTTAGCTTCTTGACGAACAGCACGTAACACCAAACATTAATTTTTCTTTTTCTTCTATATATTATAGTTTTAGTGAAAGCAGTTACTTATCATGTATTTACCTTGATCCAAGAGCTTTGACCATATATTGATCTCAAAACCCATAAACCAGATGCAGAACATAAAATAATGACAGAAATTCTAGCTTTTCTCTGATACAGCTTTGATATTTTATAATATTCATTGAGGGTAATGAGTCAAACTTTCAATATATAGAATAACACTCAGGTTGTCTGGAAAGTCTCACCTGAACTGAGAAGCTGCCTTATGGAAGAAAGAACTATCCATTTGGACTTACATCTCAGATAATCATCCTGTTTATATCTGTGGCATGCGGTTATTTCATTCTATCTTATCTTTGGTTTCCTCATCTATAAAAAGAGGGTGAAGATGATGATTACCAAACAGTGTGGTTGTTATGAAATCTCTAATAAGCTAAAAATGTATGATCTTCCCAGTAAATGAATATAATAAATGACTATAGGTCTCTCTCCCAAGTACTAGATCTGTCCATCCATCAGCTGTCCAACAATGAAACCAAAATTAATGGTGTTAATTAAGCACTTACTATGTGTCAACATTTTTTTAAAAAATGAATAGACTACCTCCATAATGGCAGAGTGAGTTGTCATGGAAAAATCTCCTGCTTAAATATACAGACTATTTCATGAAATATGGCAATTTAAAAATACATAGCCTCAAATAGAAAAGATGAAAAACCCCAGATGGAAGAAAAGTAACTAAATGCCATTTCATTAAGAGCATTTGTTAATGCTGTGGTAATTTAGGGATATGCTGTACCAGATATAATCCCTACAGTTTAGGGTTTGTGATTCTAACAAATCGCAGGAAGTAGGGGATGAGGCTGTGTTAGGACCACCAGGTTCTTTTGTCCATTGCACAGTATCAGTCCAATACACTGAGACAGCAGGGGTTGCAGCAGCCTAATGGGAGATGGAAGGAACCCCTCAAATCTTTTTCCCTGAAGAGTTCTGGGCTGAAGTTTGTAAGGGAATCAGCATAGCTGATTGGCTAGATCAGAGGGGGAGTGGAATTATAACAGTGCAGAAACTGCATTCTTACACTGAGTTTGTTCCTTGGCAGGGGTCGGTCACAGGACCACAGGCTGGTGTCAGTGAGCCCATTGGAACATAGGGTCTGGAAAATATCTTAGAAAACAGTCTTAGGTTTGAAATTGAAAATGTTATCTATAGGAGCAATTAAGGTGAGTTATAGGACCTTGTGATAAAAGGCTACACGACCCTTAAGCAGTAAATAGCTATAAGGGAAAGAGCTATGGAGAAAGAGCTGGTTAATGTTTAGCTGTTTTTTTTCAAGATTTATGCTCTTGTTAAAATCCCAGCAACCTGGTTTTAATTAGTTTTATAAGGATTCAAAGTCTTGAATTAGAGTAAGGTAAGGATCTAGAACTCGGATATTTGTATTAGGGTGATGCCCTGAAAGAGCTCATTACTGCACTAAAATGAGGGAAAGAGACCTCCTACCTCACCCCAGGTTTTGCATGGTTTGGAAGTTCATACTGACACTGTTTATATGACATAGAAATTCCAACTTTGAAGTATAAAAGTTGGCCCAAGACCAGTAAATTTTGAGGATCCCAATTATGAGATTCCAACAGAAAGCAAAACTTTGCAGTATAGAAAGTTTCACAACTGCAGGATTCAAGGGATGCCCATAGGCAAGAAAAATACAATCAACAAAACAAACAAAAACCTCCACTGGAGGTGAGCATAGAAAACCCAGGATAAACTACTACCAATTAAGGAAACAATTCATCAAGAGGAGAGTTTGCAGGAAATATAAACAAAAGAATTCACATCTCAGAACTTGAGATAAAGAAACCTGCAGAGACAAAACATTCCTGTTTAGAGTAACAAGAACATTGGCTAGAATTTATTTTGTGCTCACTGTGGGTCATGTGCTGTTCTACCTGTTTTATATGCACTAAATTATCTAATTTTTAATATTACATGTTCAACATTAAAACAACCTGAAACAAAAGACAGGTTGCCTATAAAGAATAATATTTAAACAGACAGTAATAATAACAGTCATACAGACTGAAAAATATTGAACTACCTTCTTTAAAATGCTAGAGAAAAATAACATCAATCTAAACTTAACTGTGAATTAAGAATGAAGAAACAAACACATTTTAGACAAAGCCTAAGAGAGTTTACCACACATAGACCCTGTTGGAAATAGCCACTAAAGTAGATATTTTACAATGGAGAAATTCAGATCCAGAAGAAAAGAATGTGATGTAACAGATAATGATAAGCTTAGTAATTGGTATTGGCAAATCTAAATAAACATTGATTGTATAAAACAATAATAATGATGATGACTAATATGAGGGTATAAAATCAAGTTGGAAATAAAACACTGGACATCAGCGCATAAGATGCAAAGGAAAATCTAAATGTCCTAATATCTTTATAGTTTTCTGGAGTAGGTCAGAAATATGGATTAAAAAATAAATATTACATTCAGTATCCATGAAAAGAATAAACATGAAATGCATAAACTTCAAATTAGTAGAGAAGAGGAAAAAAAAATACTTACTGTTAGGTAGATAGCAAAGGACCTCTGAGACTGTCCTAGGGACAAAGTGGATGCTTTGTTTTGGTGCTCCCTTGAGCAATTGTCCCACCTGGGAAAAAGAACAAGGGCTGGTCCCTGTCTTGGTGCTGCCCCACCTTGGGGCTGCTCCATCTTAATCCTGTGTGGAGCAACTGCCACACCTGGGGAAGGAGGAACCCCTGCTAATCTGCAAAATAATGCAGGAAATCCCCAGCCTGCAGGCCAGACTGCCCAGGTACAATGGGATTTGGAAAGTGACCTAGAGTACCCTAACTTAAGGTAGGCAATCTGCTAACACAGAGTTCACTGATTTCAGTGCTAATATCATCCAAAAGCAGTTGCCCACTCATCCTTCTGCCTTTTCATTAGTAATATCCTTCATAGGCTCTTTCTCCCCTGCTACATCCCATTTCCCAAGAGATCCATTCTTGGTCATCTGCTCCCTTCACTCTACAGTCTTTTGGCAATCTGATCCAGTCTCATGATTCTAATTGCCATCCATACATTAACCACGCAAGCCTACCCCACCCATGAAACCACCTTTAAGTTTCAGGTGTATATATTTAAATTACAGCAGTGCCAATTCATTTGGTGCCTCATATACACAGAATCAACACCTTCCAAACTAAACTCTTCAACTTCCCTTTCCCCACTCCATTCCCTGTTTCTAAGCCTAATTGCTCCCCTAGTCCAACTGATTTTAACCTCAGCATTTTAAAGTCTTCAGCACTTACCTGGGCACACAAAGCTTTAAGTGACCCAAAACTCTCTCTAATTTTTCCGTCACTACCTTCACCTTTTGAAATATTGAAGTATATTTAAGTTTCATGCCTCTATACCTTATTTCAGGTTACTTTTTAGCCTAAAACACTATCCCACCTCTTCTTTATTCACTGGGGTAACCTCTTTTCAAATCTGGATATTGTTGCCTACAGTACAGTTTGCTGCCCCTGTCTAAAGCTGCAGACAACACTAGATGCCACTCTGTGCTCAGTCTGCCCATTCCTCTGCCTGCCTATCAGCACTTACAGAGCCCTAAGGCAGTTATCACCTCAAAATTCTACTCCTAGGCCATGAATCATTCTAGAATGTCCCTGCTCTTTGAAAGCAGGAGCATTATACATCTTTTTAGCTTTAGCACCTATTACAGTGTAAATAAGAAAACATGGTTACAAAGGTTTTTTTAACTATATTGAATGTACAAGTTAAATTTGCTGATTTACAAAGTTTCTGCATAGACTGTGATCTCTGGACTCCTGAATGTCCTTAACGACTTTATAAGCAACCCCAAAGGCCAAAACTATTTTCATAATAATACCAAGACATCATTTCCTTTATTGACTACATTGAAATTTTCACTGATGGTGCAAAAGCAATGGTAGGTAAAAAATTGCTGGCTTTTTAGCAAGAATCAAGATAGTGGCAGCAAACTGTACTGTTTAATCATTATATTTCACCGCACACTCTTATTTTAAAAATGAAACAAAATTATAATAAGAACAATAATAGAATGTCAATTTCACTTCAAAATGTCCCTGATAAAAAATTAGGATGACTAATTTTATTAAATCTTAACCTTTGAAGACATTTCTTTTTAATACATACTGTGTGATAAAAATGAGAAGTATGCCAAAACACTTCTACTGTATAACAACAAAAACTATTTGTGTCAAGAAAAGCACTTGTATGATTGTTTAAGTTGCAGTCTGAAATAACCACTTTTTTCACAGAATATCCATTTTAATTAATTAATTATTTATTTTTTAAACTGGTTCTTGGTGTGCAACCATTTTAACTTAAAAGAAGGACAAATAGGCAAACTATGGTTATTCATTCTTGGATATTTGGCACACATTTTCTCAAAAATGAATGAAGTAAGCCTGACATCTCAAGGACAACTGACAGTATTGTTGCCAGTGATAAAATCTGAGCTTTCGAGTGAAAATTAGAATTTTGGAAAACTTACGTCTGCTTCCATGAGCTTGACAGCTTTCCAATACCTAAAGACTTTCCTGATAAAATCAGTAGCAATATTAATAAATATGATTTTTATTGGTTAATGAAATATATCAACATTTGGAAGATCTGCATATATTAGAATGCATTAATGTCATTACTGTGATAGTGGGTTAATTATAAAGGGAGTAGTCTCCTGATAAAAGGATAAATTCAGCTCTCATTTTCTCTGTCTCACATGCTCACTCACCTTTCCACTTTCTGCCAAGGATGACCCTCACCAGATGCCAGCGCCATGCTATTGAACTTCCCAGTCTCCACAACCATGAGCTAAATAAATCTCTTTTTTTAATGCATTACCTAGTATGTGATATTCTTATAGCAGTAGAAAACAGACTAAGATAGCCCTCTTCAAGGTTGCGTACTGCAGTCTTCTCATTATATCTTCACATGGTAGAAACAGTATGAGACAGCTCTCTAAGGTCCCTTTGATAAGGACACTAATCCCATTCATGAGGGCTCTACCCTCATGACCTAATTATTTCCCACAGGCCCTCCTGAAACTGTCACATTGAAGGTTAGGATTTCAACATATGAATTCTTAGAGGACACAAACATTTAGTCCATTGCAGCAAGTGATGCAATTCCAGCCAACAGAAACCAGAGAAAGGTGGAAAATTCTAGAAGATTGTTTCTAGCATTTAAAAGAGAATCATGAGGAGTCTTCCTTCTCACACTATGTATCTGAATATGGCTTCAATGCTACTAGCAATCATTAAATCATCTAGATGCCTATGAATCGGGATATAGAAAGAACTTGGGTTTTTGATGACACTGTTGAGGTTATACACAAACCAACTCTGAGACATTCTTCCCATTTGGAGTTCATATTATTTGAGCCAATGACTGTCCTTACTGTCAAACTAATTTGAGTCATATTTTCTGATCTCTGTAGCCAAAGGCATCCTAAGTACCATACGACAACTTTTTTTTTATTACCAAATTTCTCATAAAATAGAATATTATAGATTTTTCACCCTCATCTGTTGCTTTATTGCCATAGGGAATAATTTGCAGGGAAACTGATGTTAATGTTATCCCAGTTGTCAAGAATGCCCTCCCCACCCATTTGGCTGATTGATTCAGGCCCCAGGTAAGGTCTTTCAAACTTTGTCTTTATATCTTTCGTTACAATAAGAATTTATGATGCTGCACTAACAGACATGCTGTTTAACTACAATTGCTAGTGCTTTAACAAATGCATTCTTATATTTTCATCACTTTTGAGAATGATATTTGAGAGTAATATTATACTAAACCAAGTATTACATTAATGACTATCCCAGGATGCTATTTTTTTACTCAAAATGCACACTGTTTATGTTTTGTGTATTATATTCACTGTGTGACTACAATGAGATATCAATAGACTAAAATAAAAACTAACTACATAGTTAACTTCTTTTAAAGTAGGCCCATAGAAACTCCCCCATGAAACAGAAGAATGCTTTTGACTTCATGTAAGATAATGAATAACTAAAAGTGACTTAAAATGGTTTGGTTCTTTTTCTATAACAGATTATTTGGAGGTAGGTAACCCCAGGATTGGTTCAAGGTGAAGAATATCAGGGTTCTGGATCAAGTTATAAGTGATTCTTTTGGCTTTTCTTTATGGCTTGAATTTGACTGCCACAGTTCCACATGAATTCCTCAACTTATAAGCAAGGGAGGTCACAATATTTTGTATATTTATCTTTCTTTTTTTATCAGAAAGGAACATATTCCCCCAGAAAATTGTATCAGGCTATACCTTTCATCTTACGGCAAATCCAAACCAAATACTGGCAAAGTGTCATGGGATTATTATGATAAGTTAGCCCTCTTTTTCTTATAATATTGATGCTCAATAGTTGTATTGAAATGAGGTTTTATTAGTAAGTAAGAAGAGGGTAATGCCTGGACATAGGCAACCAACAATATCTGCCCCTTACCATCTCCTAAATGAGATATAATTTAACCCAGTTTCTCCTACGTAACTTTATTCTCTCTAAAATGGGAATCTACCACGTCTCACTTTGGATAATTTGTTTTCACTCACTTCAGAAGACAAGGAGGTTGTTAGCACAAACCAAGAGGAATGGGAAGGACATGTTTGAAGATTGGTGTTGCTACATATCAGTGCATAATAAAAAAGGTGACTAAATCCAGTGTATTCAGCACCTGGTGATTTAACAAATAACATATTTCTTAAAAGAATGACATTTTCATATAAAAGATCAGGAATGATACAGTATTAAAATAAAATGTAGGTCTCATGAAGAGTAGTACAGCTATAAACCTACATTGATAATGAATGGATAGATAGATAGTAGATAGATATTTGTAATGTTTTAATCTCCCTCAGGACCAGCACTGGTCCTCAGCCTAATGGTGTAAATGAGCCAAATACATACTAGAATTAATGTCTCAACAAACTGACACCTTGGAGAGCAAGTTTAGAAGAAATACAAATCCCTTTGTAGAAGCCATGCTCCTGACATTTCTGTCTAAATTTCACTCCCAGTCCCCAATTAAAATACTCCAACTTTGGTGGCTCATCTTTCTAAGTATCTTTTAACCCATTATTTTATATTACTCTCGTAAATTAATTTACTCATTTATTTAGTCTCTTAGCACCTATTGAGTGTGTATTACATATAAAGCACCATGATAGATGTTTTAGGAACATAGTAATATATAGAAACAGGTCTATCTGTCAATTACTTTCCCCATTCCCTAATTCTGTTCCTCAAGTTTCCAAGGTATTTAAACATCTTGCTTAAAACTTAGCAGGGGAAAGGAGGAACTTTTCATCTTAATTTTCCCGTTTACATTCTTTGTCTTATTTACTCTGTGCATGACTCTTTGTTCTAACAATGAGCACTTTATTTGCCATATTTAGAAGACACCAGTTTTAAAAAAATAGTTTTTTGAATTTATAATGTTAGATTTACAATCATGCACATCCTCTTGCTTGCTTTCATAATGCTATCTCCTTCATAACATTTATCACAAAAATAGGTAGATTATGGCTTGATATCTGTTTTTCCTACTAGCCTACAATCTGCATTAGGGCATAGTCAGAACCTGGTAGTTCATCGCTGTGTTCCTAGTACAAGGAACCATTTCTTAAACATTGTTAGAGCCCAGTCTGTTTTTGTTGAAGGATTA
Organism: Mirza zaza; assembly: GCA_008750895.1. NCBI lineage: Eukaryota > Metazoa > Chordata > Mammalia > Primates > Cheirogaleidae > Mirza > Mirza zaza. The sequence goes on from VSMD01020631.1 coordinate 36,203, forward strand.
AGTGAATGAATTCATAACTCTATTCAACTTTTAACTTCATTCTCCACTAACCAGTGGTTGATTTATATCAATGCAACAAATATACATTAAGCAAAGATTGAATGAGCACATGCTACATGCCAGGCTACTGAGAGATAAAGCTCGTGATCTTAAGAAGCCTGCAGTACAGTGAAACCTATTTTATCACATTTAAAAACTTGATTCTGATTTTTAAAACCAGCAACACTGGTGCCTAATGTGGCTAATCATTCATTCATACCATATTCTCCAGACATTATTTTTCTGACAGTCTTTTAAATAAATTTGAACAAAATGAAATTGCTTTAAATCAAAGCTATATAACACTTTCCTGTTAAGGTGTCAGGCAGGGAATAGAGAAACTAGAGGGGAAAGTTTGAAAGAGGGAAGAGTTATGCAAAGGGTGACCAGGGCCATTTATGATGTCACCTGTGGGCAGAGTAGAAGCTGGGGAGTTGAAAGCACATGTGCATGAAAAACAGCTTGAACTATAAAAATAATAATCGCAGCTACATAGATAATTTATTTCTTCTCAAATAGTGGGATCCATAAGAATTCTTAAATAATAGTTTTAATGTGGAAATGTAATATTTTTGTTGTTATTCTCCAATGATCATACCATGCTTCAAGTGCCATATCTTCTCAGAGATCTTCAGTGATTCCTCTAGCTAACAGGAATTCTATCTACTTTCCAGAATCATTAGGAAGAGTAAAGAACAAATGCAGGTGAGTGTACCCTCTGAACTCTAAATATTTAAACTATTAGTTTATTCATTCTTTATTTCAACAAATTTTGATCACCTACTACGTGGCAGGATTCTTCCAGACGCTGAACACACACTGGTTAAGAAAAAGACAAAAAAATATCTCATGAAGTTTACTTTATACTGGGAAAAACCAACAACAAACAAGTAAAATACATTGTATTTAGAGCTAAGTGTTTAGGAGAATAAACATGAAGGAGTTATATGAAATTTGTATAAGTGGTTAAATTTATATAGGATGGCTATTGAAGGTCTCACTGAGAAAGTGATTTTTGATTAACAATCAGTAAGAAGTTGAGCTCTATAGAAAAATGGAAAAAAAAAAATTACAGGCAGAGGGAAGAGAAAATACAAATTTCCCTAAAAGGGAACTGTGTTTGGAATGTTGGAGAGAAAGTGAGGAAGCCAGCACAGCTAGAGCAAGTGAGTGAGGGGTAGCAAGTAAAGTATGAGGCCAAGAGATCATGGGAGAGCAGATATGCAGATGGTTTAGTAATTTTTTTTTTTTTGAGACAGAGTCTTGCTCTGTTGCCTTTAATAGAGGACAATGGCATCATTGTAGCTCACTGCAACCTCAAACTCCTGGGTTCAGGTAATCCCCTTGCCTCAGCCACCCAACCAGCTGGGACTACAGATGCACACCATGATGCCCAACTAATTTTCCATATTTAGTGGAGACTAACTATTATATTTTTTGTTTGTTTGTTTTTAGTAGAGACGGGGTCTCACTCTTGCTCAGGCTGGTCTCAAACTCTTGAGCTCAAGTGATCCTCCTGCCTTGGACTCCCAGAGTGCTAGGATTACAGGTGTGAGCCACTGTGCTTGGCCCAGTAATTTTTATAATCAACAATGAATAAATATTTCCCTACTTGACCACTTGCAGTGCACTTTAATGTTACTTTCTTAATGATCCTTATCATTCTTTCTCTTCTATTTATGTTTTTTCTTCTTTATTAGATCATATGATTAGATCTTACTTGTCATTTTCTATCTTACATTACACTGAACAAATTGCTGCTCATAAAATTATGAGAATAAAAGCTAAATCACTGAATTGACCTTTATTGGTGCTTTCATCATAGACAAATGGCCACAAGTGACTCCATCATCACATCAGTGAAATCAGGATTCGGTGAAATTTTACAAGTTTTATTTGGTCATAGTCCAAACACCTGATTACCAGCCCTGTACAGAAGTGTACTTTTCCAAATTTTGTTTGGGACCATTAATGTTCTATAGAAGTTCCCCAGATGATACATATTCATTCAATAAGTCAACAAATGCATTTTAATGACTACCATGTGCCAAGCATTCTGTGAATGCAATAGCCAATACAATAAACATATCTCTGTTCACTTTTATTCCAGTGAGGAAAACAGTCATTATTTCTAGTTGTAATGATTCTGATATGAAAGTGATAGCTTTTGCTTCTAAAATAAATTTATATTTAAATATGTAGGTTAATGGCAAATAATAACTATCATTTATACAGCCCTTGCCATGTGCATTTTATAAGTCTTATTTTATTTAATACTTACAATCTAGAGACGTTGGTATCATTCTTATTTTATAAATGAAGACATGGAGGCACTGACATAGAAAAAATTTGCCAAAATTCAAATAGAATTTAGCAGAACTGGAGTTTAAGCCTAGATTTACATAATCTCAATGATTTATTTTTAACCTCATAGACATTGTATTTCTGACTTGTTAATTCTTTAGTGTATCATCTGAAGTTTTGTACTTATTAATTAATTTTGCATGGCAAAATATGGCAGAGAGAAATATGAAGCTTGTCATGTCAGTTTCCCCTAACATCTGAGGACTATAAATGTTGGTACAACATGCAATTACCAGGTGTTATTTGATGTGATATTGAAAATTAATATGTGAGTGATCATAGTTAAAGATGGCAATAAAGGATATAAGTACAACTCAGGACTACTAAAAGGTAGCCCAAAGATATTAAATTTTAATGAGGGTAATATCTAATTATTCTAATTGGCTGTTATTCCAAGACTGTTCATATATTCCTTCATAAACACTTAATGGTTGCTTGGATTAATTTTAAGAATTTAAGATATCATGTCATAAATTGACAACATATCATTTTTGAGAATGCCAAAATTTGCTCCTCTGTTGCATGAAGCAGAGGGAGAACTGCCAAAAACTTCAAAAGAGATGCTTTTATGTCAGTTTTATGAGGGGATTAACAATGACTTCTCTAATAGTCACTTTGTCCCTGTGTACTGCACAACAATCAATACCTAGCCTCCACTGTCCAGGCTAAGAGCAGGGCTAGAACATTTCTCATATTCTGTGGGATATATACTCATATTCTAATGTGAGTATTCTCCACAGGTGCACACATGCATGGCCTTCTTAGGAGCTTTAAGTTTTCCTGACCTTTGTGAGCGATGTAGGAAACTGTTGCTTGGGTTACCAGATAGTGGGTGATTTTCAACATAAATTAATAAACACTTAGAAATCTCCCTTCCTTTCCTCCTTTATGAAAAATTCTCTGACCTTCCCACTCAGAGACAGGGTCTCATTTTGTCACTGAGGCTGGAATGCAGAGTAGATTTTCACAGGTGTGATCACAACACACTGCAGCCTTGAACTCCTGGGTTCAAACCATTCTGCTGCCTCAGCCTCCCAAGTAGCTGGGATTACAGGTGCCAGCCATGTGCCCAGCTCACCCCATTTTCGAACTCATAAAATCCTTCCTGTTGTATTCATTCAGAACTGGCCATATTATGCCATAAATGTTACTACGTTTTCATATGTGTGACCCAAGTGTACATTCATCATCCTCATTGCCTGATTTTTCTGACCCCACAAGAAACTGGAATGTAGTCTTTGGAGCCAGCAAATAAACAGTTTTGCAAATAAACAGTCTAAACACAATCAGTTTAGTCCATGGTGCAAAGATTAGCTGGAATCACAGGGCAGAATCACATTTTGACATTTGACTTCTTTAATCTCACTACCTGATTTTCCCCCCAACATTCTAATTCCCTGGGATCTCTTCTATAATTCTGCACCCAATACTGCCCAGTATCCTAGTCTCTACTTTTTTCTTTGGTTTTCTTTTCCTAGTGATTGTCAGCACTGCCATTGCCTACTTTATGTTACAGAATAATGTATCCAGTATCACCTTGTACCTTTAATTCTCATACCCATGCTCATTCTAGTCCTCAGGAAAAAATAATAATAATAAGCAATTCTGGAGTACCATGAATGATCACAGTGAGAGTTACAAACAATTTTCAAAGATTACTATATATTTTACTACTCTTACTGATTTTGAAACCACCCTCAAAGGGTTAACAATACTTCTGGATAGAAATATAGTTATAATTAAGCATTAATCAGGCTGTACTTTGGCCTACTTTCTTGTAACCAAAAGTTAAGTAGTGCTGGATACTGACCACTTGCATCCCCATTATTCCTATAATAGGATTTCTGACATTAGAATCATAAGGCTTTTGTTTAAGAATTGCTTAAGATGTTTTCCAGATCCTGAATTCCAGTAGGTCAGCTGGTGCCTACTAGTTTGAAGACTCCCACAGAGGAACCAAATCAGCATGAAAATGCAATTTCTTCATCTCCTAGTCTCCTGACTTCACCCTGCACTCTTCAACCAATCACTGATCTCCATAATCCAGCCCACTCAAACCATGTAAAATCCCTAACCCCAAACTTCACAGGGAGGCAGATTTAAGGTTTCCTCCCATCTCCTCCTTTGGTGGCCCTATGGTTAAACCTCTTTCTCTCCTGCAACCAGGTGTCTTAACATATTGACTTGCCACACACATTAGGCAACTAACCTGTAATGGTTACAGTTTGCAGTTTGAACATACTTCACGGAATTGTACTGTACTTCTGTAGGTCATCTGTAGTTCTTTGTACTAGATAAACACTCTAATATAAGTTGTTTAGTTTATTTCTCTAAAATACATGAGCTTTGAAAGTAAATTATTAAAAGTAAGATTTTCTTATCTCTGATGCTTCTGGAAAAAGATGTGTCAGTAGGTTTTATGTTACTGGAAGGAGACAATCCAGTAAGCCATTTTTAGCAGGAATTTTTCAAACACCTATGTGAACTCACTAGACTTCAGTCTCCTGGAAGATAGAGATTTGGTTTATTTCATCTTCATTGTGGAAGGTCATGGGAATTGAAAAACAAGAGTTAGTAGACTATGGTGGATGGGGCTTATGAAAGACAAGGTGAAGGTAAGGCCATGTACAACTGCTCTGCTACGGTGTGAGGAGAGTAGAGCAAGGGATGGGAAAACAAGGGTAAGCACATGTTCTGCCCATGCTTACCTATGCTGCACTCTGATTCACCTTGCCTGAGTGATAAGTTATGCAAATTTGAGGCAAAAAAGCTTTGGACTCTCGTGGTAAAATCGTCAGGGAACAGCTGTCTGGAGGTGGTACATAGGAGAGCAGCTGGCTGGAGGTGGAAATAATGGACTCTTTCTTGGGGAAAAAAAAAACAAATTTAAAATGGAATCTACCTTCTGGATACAAAGAAATTCTCAGCATCACACTGGAGTAAGATACCAGATATTTGTATCAACTGTATGGATTGTAGAATAAATTGTATCATATGGCTGACATTTTTTGACCTTCTTCTATTCTCTAAGAGACTCAAATGCCTAAGCCAGTCACTGTCACTCAGGAAGTCTTATTATAGTAATGTATATTTTTCATTGCACGTAAAGTATTTTGCACATACTCATTAAAATAGGTTGAACATCATTTTATACAACTAACCACACCCTCAGTAGAAGTAGAATTTGAAAACGGAATTCAAAAGGATTAAATTCTGTAGTCATTTTTGTAGAAATCAGCTAATGGCCTATAATTTCAAAGAAATAGGCATATAATGAGCATAAGAAAAACTATGGTGAAAGGATAAATAAAAAGAAATTTTTACTTAAGTCATCTTGGTATAGATTATAGTTACAAAGATATTTGAACACACATTGTGAGTAATATAAGCAGGCAGTTCAATTTTAAATTAAGTTTTTAATGTAATAGCTCTGCTACCTTTATAAAGTTTTGATTTATTTCTAGGGAAGTAAAATAATCTCTTTAAATTTAATGTTAGCATAAGCATGGAAATCTTAAATTAATCAGGTGTGTTCTTTAGAAAAACAGGAACACATCTAGATGTTTTTCAAGATATATAATATATAAAGGTTAAATACCAATGGTAAAATCTTCCTGGTCTTTTAAGGTATGCACTTAACATTACAAAATACTCTGTTAGGCTTTAGAAGATAGTGTCTGCATAATGATCCAGGACCTATTTATGTAAAGAAAGTAAAAACCACTATTTAGTGGTTTAATACTATAAATAAATTGCATTCATAATGATTTTCTCATTATCTATTCATTCTCAAAACTACCATATTCTTATTCATTATTTTAAAATGCTTTGTAGTACATAGAGAAACTATTGTAGAGAAACAGATACTATTCATTTTTATTTGAAATCAAATAACTGACAGTGAACTGTATTTAATTTTCTTTTCAAATGTAGTAAAAAATACACTAAGTAACTTGAGCTCAGAGATACTGCTCTATGGCATTTTCAAGCAGTGGAACTAAGAAAATGTTATTGAGTTGAAGATTACACAATGTGAACTGCCAGTGTCTGATAGGAAGAATAAGGTTATCAAAAATCCTTTGGTAGTATCTATGTAATGCCAAATTCCTGTCTGAACACTAAAACATTCCTTTAACTCAACTGGGTGAAGGTTAGTTTATGATGTGGTTTAAGTCCTGAAGAATATCATAGATTCTCTGATCTGTGACCTTTTCTTGGGAGAAATGAGGAAAATGAACTGAGTGCTCAATAGTTGGGATGTATAATGAATCAAGACCACTTCAACATCTTTTCCTTTTAGTACTAAAGTTTCATGAGACTTAACTAAAAAATGATTTTCTATGTGAACGATTTTGATATCTATATTGATACCCACTTTTTGGTTATTGTTTTTGCCATAGATAGAAAATGTGGTAAAAACAAAAAAATCTTGTCCATTTACAGATAATAAGGTAAATCCTCTGTATTTCAAACTTTCATAATTTTATATTACAAATTTTCATTATTATAGATATAGAGATTAAATAAATGAAATGTTTTTGTCTATTAGATTGGGAAGATTTATCAACAGTAGTATGAAAACAGGAATTTTGATACACAATGTTTTTTTAATTAACTATTTATTTATTTATTTAATTTATTTATTTATTTATTGGAGACAGGGTCTCACTCTGTCACCCAGGCTAGAGTACAATGGCACTATCATAGATCACTGCAACCTCAAACTCCTGAGCTCAAGTGATCCTAGTACCTCAGCCTGCTGAGTAGCTGGGACTACAGGTGTGGGCACCATACCTGGCTGATTTTTCTATTTTTCGTAGGGATAGGGTCTCACTATGTTGCCCAGTCTGGTCTTGAACTCCTGGCCTCAAGCCACCCTTCTGCCTCAGTCTCCCAAAGTGCTGGGATTACAGATGTGAGCTAGTACACAATTATTAAGAATATAAATTAGTTTAACATTTTGGGAAAGAAAGTTACTATCTATCAAATTTTTGTAAATGTATAGTTTTTACAGTGTCAATAACATTTCTAAAAATATATTTTATAAAAGTCTTCCTAAGAATGAAAAGACATATGTACAAAAACATTCATTGCAAAACTGTTACAACAGTGAAAAATTTAGAATCTACCTAATATTCATTAATAGGAAAGAGATTACACAAATTATGGTACATACATGCAATGAGATTCTCTAAAGCCTATAAAAATAGATTATTAGTACTAAAATAGAAGGATATTTCACAATATATTGTTTTTAAAAAAGCAATATATAAGGCAATATATATAAGAACACATTTCTGAAGAATAAAATTAATAAGATAGCTATGTGTTAATATATGCTAAAAAATTCAGAAAACTACATCATGTTTATAACTGTGATTGTTTCCAGGAAAGACATTATAAAGAACTTCTATATTTTACTTTAGAAAATGTCTTCGATGCTTGGGATTTTAATGATAAACATATATTACATCTATGTCCATAAAAAAATAAAAATATAAAAAATTTCAGGGAAACAATTAGGGTATTTTTATTCTTTTCTTTAACAATGCTATATTACTACTGGATTTTTTTTCTATAATTTCAATCTTATTGACTTATCTTTTATGTTTTTATTAAAGAGTCCAAAAAGAGCTAAATTTGCTTAATCTTCTTTATGTCTTGATCTTAATTGTTAAATGAATGTTCAGAATACCTTTCATGATTCAAGTTTGTTTATACATACTGCTATCACAATCTGGAGAGAAGTTTTAAATCAAATAGTTATCATTAATGCTATCCTTTAATGTGCCCTACAATAAAAAAATATGTATTTTATGTTCATTATCTAACTGATAGATATAACTGCTATTTGAAAGAGATTTTTGCTAACACTGACCCTGAAAAGATATTAGGGGCATAAAAACAATAACCAAAAGTATGTTTTTTGCTGTTGTTGTTTCACTTAGAAGCTATCATTCAGTAAAGTTACCATTACATTCTTTGTAACATCATGGTGACGGGGCTCATTTCCACTGCTACCTCTTAAAATATCATGCCCTATAGAAAAGAAATATACAAAATACTATTTAACCATACTAACTGTAACATTTTGACACCAAAAAATTCATCTCAAAAATTGTGATATAAACAGATAAATTAGTCCACTTTCAAGATATAGAAGGTTAAATATCATAAAAATATCTCTAGGACAAAATATCTAGAAATGCTGGATAAAAATAACAAACTAACCTTTTTAACTGTTTTGTGAACAGTGAACTTCCAAAAAAGAAGGAAAATCCTTGGAGCCCAAAAAGTAAGAGAAAACAAGAAGCCACAATTGTAAGATGCATTAAATTACAACTCTGATGGAATTTGCCAATTTGAGTAATGTAGACTTTGTTCATGAACAGGTAGGTGAATAGGATAGAACTCTAGACTAAAAAAGGTAGGAGGTAACTGAGCTATCTACTTAAAGGTGGGACTCTTGAGGGATTACATTTTTACTAAATGGTTAATTAGAAAATATCTACCTTCTGAGAAAGAGGAATTATAAGGCACTCTATCTGCTTCAATCTTCATCTAAGTGGGGAAAAAAGACTTTTCTAAGGATTTATAATCACAGCCATTCCCTTTTCAGCACTTGGGACTTATTTTTCTGATCTGGGAAATACACAGGTAAAGTTGAAATCATTTAGGTAGCTAGATTCCTGGAGCACTGGAAGAAACAAAAACAAATTTTTACTGGAAAGAAACGATCAAAGGTTCATATCATTCCCAAAGGTAAAGTCTAACTGAAATTAGCTCACAGTCCAAAAAACATACCACCATGAGCAAAAGTCAGGAGAAAATAAATCAGCACTCCAAATTAGACTCCATGAAATTCAGATACTGGAATTCTTAGATAAAGCATGTAATATATGATATCTAATTCACTTCTGTATCTAAAGTAGGGGATCAAAAACACAAGCAAGGAACATAATGCTTTCAGAAAAGATTGGAAAATTTTGATATATAATGAAATAGAACTTCTTGAAATTATAAATCTAATTAGTGACATTAAAAACTCACTGGCAGGTTAAATATCACATTAGATATTTGAGACAGAATTCATTAGTCATTTGAAAGATAAGGGTCATAAATTTATACAAAAATGTGGCACAGAGAGACAAAGAGAGAAAATTATGAAAGACAGGGTAGGCGATATAAAAGATAAAATGAGAAAACAATTTAGAGAATGAAAGGAAGGCTATAAATAAAGAGATAAAAGCTGAGTTTTTACCTAAAATTAATTTTGAATTCTTAGTGGCATAAAAGGAAATGAAATAAAATAATAGGAAATAAAATGAAAAGAAATCTCGTGCCTAAACACACAGTATTCAAAGACAAAATAAAAAAATATCGCAATAACAACCAGAATGAGGGAATGATTGATGACATATAAATTGTAGTTAAACTGAGAGCGGATACTTCAACTGCAACAATGAACACCAAAACTCCTAGAATAACATCTTCAAAATGCTGTCAACTATTGACTTTGAATCATATACCAGCTAACTTATTATTCAAAGATAGATTTAAAGAAGACATTTGCAGCTAACCTAAAATTTTAGTATTTGAGGTTTATATAGTTACTGATTATCAGGTGAAAACTGTGGGAGAGAAAACTTCACCAAAATAAGTGTTATCTTGAATCCAAGTGAATCTCTGTGTTTCCTATTGACTAAACATTGCTTTTTCTGATGATAAAATTGAAATGGTTTTAAAGAAACAAAATTGAATGATAGCAAAGTAGAACTTTATATCAGTTATTCTTAATCCGTAATGTCAAGACTCCATTTTGAACTTTGATTAGATTCTATGCTAACCATCATTATTTTGGAACACAGTGAAATATTCTAGTGAAATTTATATTCTGAAAGGCATTTCTTTGGCATTTAAGTAAGCAAAATAGTGATACCTAACCCCAAAGTGGCACACTCTTGACTGTATATAATGTCCAGACTACTACTTTCCTGCTTTTACTAAAAATAGGTAATTTAATAAACTCATCAAATTGTTGAACTTAACTGTTTTGGCCATCACTGTTTGACTATTTTCTCTTGGACAAATAGACAAGATTATGCAGACTAGAAAAGATAGAAAAGCTCATAAAACAAAATTGTCAAAGTTATCAAACTCAGTATACTTTGCTACAATCAAATTGAGTTTTAATGCTATTTGTATTTACTGCCATCATTTTCATTTAGGTTTATATGTGGTCTTACATGCCAAAAATGCAGTAATAATATCGTTGCTGCTGTATCTATTCCCCATCATTGAACAGCAAGACATTCTTTCCTAGGAATTCTCTTTCTGGAGCAAAGCAAGTACCTGAAACTATATTATAGTTGAGGTCTCAAGACTTGAGTTATGTAAGAAAACAATTATAGATTGTCCAACATGGCACCATGGTATTTTCCATAACAAGGCACCATTCCAGCAGTGATTTGAAAAGTAGAACTATTAGAAAAATTTAATGGTAGCTAATTTTTCAGTTATGTATCTGGAGGTACGACAAGCACAAAGTAGAAAAAAAGCAATAAATATTCTTTTGCCCTAACTTCTAAGAAACAATAACTGGTGTGTTTTACTGATTGGTTTAGCACAGAAACAATTTAATACTAAATATGTACTGATTTTTAGATTAAAGGATTAAGTTTCCTGTGGGAAGGAGGGAGTATTGTATATGTTCTGGATTGTCTGCACATGTGATCTTCTGAGCTCTGGTCAGCTGTGCAGTTTAACTTCATATATTTGCAGATCATTGGAAGATTTTCAGTAATTTATAGCTGTCATTAAGAAAAGACTTTGCTGGAAAAAATCAGTTCCTATCGTTTTAAAAAATAGTTTATGTCTTCAAATTAATAATAATATACTATATTGAATTTTAAGAACATACAATTTCTTAATACAATAAGATAAAATAATTTTAAAATTAGGAAAATTTTAGGTTGCTTTAACCACACCACATTACTTTTGGAGTGAAAAATGCATTTTAAATTTTTATATAGCTATAAAACTACCTAGAGATGGCAAAAACTTTCTCAGGAAATTTTTACACAGTAATGTGTTGGTGAACTGATCTACATCTTTAAAAAAAAAATATTTCCAAGATCAGATGAACCCACTTGCACTCGCCATCAAATTGGTACTGACCGATTAACATTATGGTGCTCACATGGTAGTAATATTCTCCAGAGATGGGGGATTGGGGGTGGTAAACTCACAACTATATGACACTGTGAGCATTGTAGTGGGGAAGGGCATGCCTCTAACCCCTGCTAGGGAGAGGCAATGATATAAAATGTAATCAAAATGTTTGTACACTCATAATACCCTGAAATAAAAAATAAAAAAAAAGATATTTCATTCTTCTTGGCTGATCATTTTACTTATATTTTATCTAAGATAACCTTCCTGTTGGAGTAGTGGCATGATGAATTTAGTCTGAAGTTCTCATGACAGAGGATTGCCAATTTGATATAGCACTATACAGAACAAGGTCTTGTGAGATCACAGTCTGTTTTTGAGAGATTTGTAGTATAAGAAAAATTTAAAAAGCTATTATGAATCTGTACCATGCTTAAGTATTAATAGCACAAGAAGAAAAGAGTGAAGGGTTGTTTGAAGAACAACAGACGAGGCTCCTTGCTCTTCCTATATATAAACACTGATTATAAAGCTACAGTAATCAGGACAGTTTTCAGTTTGAACAGGATAGAAATGGAACCAAATACACAGCCCCAAATAGACCAATGAACTGATATATGATAGACCATACAGTAGTACAATCACTTATCCCATAAGGGGGAAAAAGGAAAAATAAACACAATTAATCCCTACCTCACACCACACAGAGAATCAATTTCAGGTGGTTTAAAATCTAAAATGTAAAAAATTAAAATTATAAGGCTTATAGAATATAAAAAAACATATTTATAACCTTGGGGGTAGTAAAGTTTTTCTTAAACTATATAAAAAACACATACCATAAAGGAAAATAATGATAAAAGTTGATAATATTAAAGCTTCTTTTTACAAAAATATACCATACGAAGAATAAAAATCAAAGATGAGATATAACTGACGAAAGATTAGAATCTGGGATACACACACACACACACAAACACACACCCAAATCAAGAAAACCCAACTGAAAATGAATGAAATATATAAGTAAGCAATTCACATTGAAAATGTGATTATAAATAAACCTAGAAAAAAGTGCTCAATCTTATAAGTAAGCAGAAAAATATGAGTTTAAACCATAATAAAGTACCATTTCACACCCCTCAAAATGGACAAGATATCTGTTAATACCAAATATTGCCACAGATAAAGATATCTGTTAATACCAAATATTGCCACAGTATAGAAAACCCTTATAAATACTAACAGAAATGGAAACTGTTAGCAAAACAATTTTATATTGAATATATTATACTTTGAAACCCATAAATCCACTGTTAGGTGGTATATAAACTAAAAGAATTATTATACACATACATAAAGAGTATAAACAAACATGTTCATAACAGCATTACTTATAATAGTAAACTGTCACTGGAATGTTAATATGATGAATTCCTACAATCACTTGTCATGCAACCACAAAAATTAGTCAACCAGAGTGACACACAAGAAGGTGAATCATTCTCACAAACATAATGTTGATTTTTTTTAAAATCAAAAGCAAGTTGCAAAAGAATACATACTGTATAATAACACTTATGTAAGGGTTAACTATACAAAGCAATACAAAAAATACTGTTAGCAATAAAAGTGCACAAAATTTATGAATGTAGAAATGTACAAATAAATACTGAATTTAGAAATGAGGTTACCTTAGGGAGGGATAGACAGAAATAGAAGAATGGGAAAGGAAGCTTTAATCGTATTCATAATGTTTTCTTTCTTAAGATGGATGATGTGTACATCAGTGTTCATTGTACTTAAAAAAATATTTAAGTATGCAAATTAATGTCAAAAAAATTTAAAAACTATCCAAATAAATTAAAATCCACAATAAAGATGCATACTTTTTAGGTAGAACAGATTTTTAATCTGAGTGGTAAATTTCACAATAATGGCTATCTAACAAATTCATATGAAGAAAAATATTTTTTTTTGTTGTTGTTGGGACAGAGTCTTGCCTTGTTGCCCAGGCTAGAGGGAGCGTCATGGGGTCACCCTAGCTCACAGCAACCTCAAACTCCTGGGCTCAAGTGATCCTACTGCCTCAGCCTCCTGAATAGCTGGGACTACAGGCATGCACCACCATGCCCAGCTAATTTTTTCTATATATATTAGTTGGCCAATTAAGTTCTTTCTATTTATAGTAGAGATGAGGTCTCGATCTTGCTCAGGCTGGTTTTGAACTCCTGACCTTGAGCAATCCGCCTGCCTCGGCGTCCCAGAGTGCTAGGATTACAGGCATGAGCCACTGTGCCCGGCCTATGAAAAATCTTAATAACTGACTCCTACTTCCTAGTCAGAACTTCTCTGCTGTTTTTCCAAAGCTAATTATAACAAATCATCATTCTCTTTCTTTATGGAACCCCACTGATACTGATTCTGCCCTATTAAGCTCTACTAGTTCTGAGCTTTTCAGATCTATATCTTAATATATCAAAATTTGATAATGTTTTCTGTTTCCCAAATTACTAATGTCTAATTAAGCCAATCCTGTTAAGATACTAACAACTCATAAAGCTGAAAGTGTTATCCTCTCTGTAAGTTTTATTTAAATCAGGAATTGCCAAAGAGTGTATCTTTTAAGACAAGAGTGGCAATTCAGGCATCCAAAGAGAAATATTAAGAAGATGTTTGGCACCTTATTATTTAATATCATCATATGTCTTTTATTTTCAAATAAGGTTGCCCTGCTTATATCCTAAGAACAAATTATCATTTCAAAGATTTAGTAGTATAAGCCAAGGGAATTAACAACTTACATGATTTTATAGCCTTGATGTCTACCCATTTATAGGTGTAATCTGAACAGCTAATCTGTTTTAAATTATTATGTATGAAATGCCTGATTTCCTTAAATACTAAGTTTCACAGTTGATATCTCTGACATTTCACGTCAACACATCTTATTTTATTTTTATTGTGAAGGTACATTCTCAGTCTTTCAAACACACATTTTGTCTTGAGATTATCTTTCAAATTTTTGTGAAATCATGAATAAGTCAAAAATTATTGTTATTTTCGAATATGAGTTTCATTGTAAAACCAATGCAGCACAGACAGCTCGAAATATCAATGAATTATTTGGGAAGGATGTGGCTAATGAACACACAGTACGTCTGTGGTTTTAGAAGTTCTGGTGATTTTAGTCTTAAAAATGAGCCACATGGGCAGCCTAGGACCAAGGTGGAAAATGATGAGGTGAAAGCTGTAGTGGAAGTGAATCCATCTCTACCTACATGTGAATTAGCAGTAAGGTTTGACATTACTATTCCAACAATATTGGACCACTTGAAACAAATTGTCAAGGTAAAGCAGCTGGATAGGTAGGTTCTGCATGAATTAAAGGAGCATGAGAAGAGAAATCACCTTGAAGCTTGCCTTTCTTTGCTGTCACGACATAAAGTGAACGATTTCTACACCATATTGTTATGTGTGATGAAAAATGGATTCTTTCTGACAATCACAAATGTTCAGCACAATGGTTGGATAAAGACGAAAAGCCAAAACCACAGTCCTAAACCAAATATTCATCAAAAAAGCTAATGGTGTCTGTTTGGAGGTCTAAAACTGGTATTACCCACTACGGCTTCATGAAACCCGGTCAATCGATTATAGCAGGTGTCTACTGCAACCAGGTGGACGAAATGAGGAGGATGCTTGCGATTAAGCAGTCGAGATTGGTTAATAGAAATAGGCCAATCTTCTTACAAGACAACGCATGACCACATGTCGCCCAAACAATGCTGCCCAAACTACAGAGGCTGGACTTGGAAACTCTGTCATCCACTGTATTCACCAAACCTTGCATCAACTGACTACTGCTTTTTCTAGGCATTGGACCACTTCTTGCTAGGGAAAATTTTCAATTCTCAACAAGCTGTGGAGATTTCATGACCACTTGCTCTCCTCCGGGCTTCTTTGCTGCTGACATAAACAAGCTGCCGTTAAGATGGCAAAACTATCAATGGTTTAGGTACATACTTTGATTAATTGTCCTGTTTCTTGTTCGAGATATAATAAACTACACTTATGATTCAAAATCAGACATTTCATATGTAATGACCTGAACTGTCTTGATCAAATTTTTAAAATTGTGATTGTTTTTGGTGTTGGACCTTTGCTTGAATAACAGCCAAAGGATACTTAACATTCATCTCTCTCCAATTTTCAGACAGTCATCTGCATTTCTAGAGGGTTGATGACAGAGTAACTTGGGGTTTAAAGACAGCATCTACATTTGCATTTCAATAGTTCCATAATTCTATGAAACCGTTGAAATCTCCGCAATATGTCTCATTGTTTAAATAGTGAAGGTGGCCAAATTTTGTTCAAGATTCCTAAATCTTAGGGGAATAAATGGGCCATTGTATTCAAAGTCTATTCTAAGAG
This sequence comes from Mirza zaza, assembly GCA_008750895.1. Classification (NCBI taxonomy): domain Eukaryota; kingdom Metazoa; phylum Chordata; class Mammalia; order Primates; family Cheirogaleidae; genus Mirza; species Mirza zaza. The sequence continues at coordinate 52,211 of VSMD01020631.1, forward strand.
AATGTCTTTCTCTTTTCCTATTTTTTATGTTAAAATCACGTTTGTTAAAACCCAAAGCCACTACATCACATCTGAACATATTGAAAATCTTCTATCCATTTGGGTCTTTATGACTCAAAATCAAGATTCTAGGACAAGATAAAGGGGAAAGGAGGACATGTAGTTTGAAATTTATTATAGCAGCAACATCAGTTTTTAATTTGAGTTCCAAAAAATATTCTTTTCCCTACTGGAAACAAGTTTCTTTTCACTTAAGAAAATAGTTTCATTTAACACACAAGAAGTAAATTGATTGGTAGGTATGCTGCTTGTTTGTAAGGATCTACAGTTACTCATAATTGGCTATGATTTAAAACAGAAGAATTTTTGGCAATTATTTTGATATAAGACAAGGAATCCTGGAGTTAAAATAAGAAATTCTGGGTTCAAATTCAGAGAACCTGGGTACGTTTCTGAGGTAAGCCTTTGTACCCATCCTGTAAGTATGGAGAAGATTGTTCCCCCACAGAGATTTAGGAAAAGACTAAATGAAAGAACATATGTGAAAATACTGTATAAATTGTATTCATAACAACTGGAACCTATAAAGGATTGTCATAATTGTATAATTGTTGTGTCGGGTTTTTCTTTAATGGATTTTTAATCTGCACCTAAAATTTTTCACATCACTCCACCCAGCTGAGACATTGAGATGTGGCAAAATGTTCACAAGGACAAAACTATAGGTGAAAAAATAGAGCTCAACAGAGGTCGATTGAAAAAATTCTTTTAACAATTTTTTTTCCACTTCCTTGTCATTTTCAGAACACTTTCTCTTTGGTGTTTTGTAACACTTTAAAAAAAATGATCTGGCTTTTCAAAAGATACTTTCACTCCTTTTCCTTTCTACATGCAAATGAAAGCATGCATCCATATATGAAATACTGGGACGTTGGCCTTAAAAGTCAGCCCACCTTCTAGACCCAGATAAAGTGGGCAATAATCCTTCTCCTCAGTGCCCTGCAGATTAGGTGTCTGTCTTTAAAGCCTTCCTAGACCATCCGTAGCAGCCAGCAAAGATGATTTTGACCTTGAAGACTTTAGCATTCCAAATCTAGGAATGCAATCAAGTGTGTTTTGCTTTTAGTAAACTCTGAGCTTACAATACAATCCCAGAGTGGCATTTGAATGCTATGTACAGAGATTGGAGAACTAAAGGGAAGATTCTTTCTCTCCTGTAATGAAGAAACAAAAAAAAAGCCCCTATAGTTTATGTTTTACAAAGGAATGATTCCAAAATAAGAAATCCATTTTCAAAGAGGGAATTCATTAGCTGTGTTTAGAGAATAAAAGTCTAAATGTAGGAGTAGCTTCATCGATATGCTTTTTAACATGTTGCTGCTCATGAGAGCTTAAGGAGAAGTGTGCGAGAAGAAAGTGTCTGTGTGTGCCTTTATGTGAGGGAGTATATGAGTGTATGTGTGGTGTGGAGTGCGTGTTCACGACGGGAGGAGGGGCAGGGAATGGATGAAGGGAAGTTGGGAACCCCCTGCTCTTTTTTTGCGCATTCCCAGGGCAGCAACCTCGACCTCCCAGTTTGAAGAAGGGGACCTGAGAGCAGGCACAAGGGTTGCTGCCCTGACTGGTGTGAACCCAGACCCCGCAAGCAGAGATTTTTCTCCTTGGCAGCCAACAACCTGCAGCAGGGAAGGCGGGCGGGGGAGGAAACCCCGAGGAGGCGCTCCCGGCCGCCTCTTTGCTGAGATAGCAGGAGCGGCAGCCTGCGGAGCCACGAGCGCAGCGTCACCGAGCTGGTGCGGGCGCAGGGGCGCGCAGGCCGGGAGCTGCTTCTGCCGCCCCGGCGGCCGCGCTGCGGGACGACGCGCGGTGCCGCCCGAGCGCCCTGGGCTGGTCTGCGAGCAGCGGGAGCCCGCGGCCGCCAGCTGCCCGGCGCCGTGCCTCGTGCCACCTGCCTCGCGCACCGCGGGCGGCAAGAAGAACCCTGAGAGCTCGGCTTGTCGTCCTGTTCTCCAAAAGCAGCCTGTGGTGACGGAGCCAGAAGGCTAGCATTTCCATTCTCCGCCGGACTGGGATTTTTCTTCTCATAATTCGGGAGAGCGCTAGTAGAGGTCAGAGGGGCAGGCGAGGATCTCATAAGGGGGCGGAGGAACTGTGAATATGGTCACCCCCTCCTATCACTGGAAAATCTCCTTGACATTTTTCACACTTTGAAGCAACTGCAGCTGGTGTCGTCGGAAAAGGGGGTGGGAAAAAAAGAGAGGGGGCGGGGAGAACGGGGAGACACAGCCAAGAGCCATGAGCAGCGCCTCCTCGACTGCCAATCTTGGCACCTGTGCGCCGAGCCACTGCACCGAGGAAGACCCCACTCCGGGCGAACCCCAGGCTTGAAGCCACGGACATCCAGCCCCTGGGCAGAGGTTCTCGTCGGCGGAACCTGCAGCCTCCCAATCGGGCCACCGCCACCGCTGCCGCCTGCAGCCAAGGGAGCGCTCTGCCCCTCCGAACCGCCCTCTGCGCTCCGGCCCCTGGGGATCCTTGCCCCGCAGAGGCGCGGCTGCGGCCAGGGGGTGTTAACGGAGTTAGGTGCACGATTCGCCTTTCCTGCTCATCTCTTCTCCGCCCAGGATTTATTGTCTGTGGAGCCTTCTGGGGGCGGGGAGGGAGCTGCGCCTCCGCCACCGCCGCCGCTGCTGCTGCTGCTGCTGCGGTCGCTAGCGCGGCGCGCAGGGCAGGCGGAGGCTGGGGAGTGCACGGCTCCTGCCTCCCCCGCCGGCGCTTCGGGCTTCCCCTCGGCCGCTTCCCGCGGGAACCTCTCCAGCCGTCCACCTGAAGGGCACCGACATCATGGTCTAACGTGACACCTGCCTGGATTCCCCTCTTCCTCCTGTTCTTCCTACCTCCTAGTCCTTCCCTCCTCCTCCAAGGACCCTCGCGCCTACTCCACTGCGGACCCCTGGACACTTTAAGGAATAACCGTTGGCAGCTGCACGGCTCACGATCTCCAAAACCTCATGGGCAGTTTCTCCCGCCGGCGATGTGAGTAGGGCACTCTTGCTCCGGGGCGGAAAGGGCTGCTGGGGGCCTCGCCGCCTGCGACCGTGGGCACGCGAGGTGTGGGACCCCAGCGGCCGGCCGGGGGCGGGGGCAGGAGGGCTGGAGGTTTCGGCGCTCGCTGGGAGCTGCTCTTGCAGTGGCCCGCGGAGGCGGCGGTGTGGTAGGTTGCGGGGCATTTGGAAATGGGGTGCTAGTTGGGCGGGTGCTTGGGAGCATCAGTGGCCTGGGCTGATGAGAGACCCTAAAGGGTTACATACTGCGAAAAAGAAAGGTAGGGAGCGAGTGTTAGGCGCTGGAGCTGGGACCATGGGTCCAGCTGAGATTAGGTTTAGTTCCTCTTATAATCTTGGTTATCTCTGGTCGGCTTTTTCCCGTAGGTGTCTTAGGGATGAAGCGCTTGTTTGATCGTGACACACACACACACACACGCGCACACACACATACGCACACTTGTGGCAGGTCGCAGTTGTCTCTTTATCTTGGAAGGTGTTGCATGACTGTCTTCATGTCTATTTTTTTTAAAAAAAATACAATTAAAAGATTTTTTATGTCATTGGGGATTGAAGGGAAAGGGTGGGGTTTAGGGGGATGGAGGGGACGAAGGAGCATGAGAGACTGGAGGACGGAAAGAAGTGGGGGAGCGGTGGAGTGAAAGCTTTCCCCGGGAGTCAGGGAGAACGATGCCGCCCTCCCCCTAACCTACACAACTCCTGCCCACACATCTCCTTTGTGTGGCACGAGAAGCTGGTGAACCTGCACTATTCCCAGTCCAGCGCTGGGCCCCCTTTAGCATCTTGCGTCCTCCTCTCCGAGTCATTAAGGATGCAGGACGTGTTTCGGATCCTACGTGGGAAGAGGGAGGGAAGCACATTAGCATTAGGGTAATGATGGCACCTTGGCTTACAGACAATTAGATTGGCTACCAGAGGTCTCTAGTCTGACTGTTTGCAGAGTCAAGAACCGGGGCGGGGGAGTGAGGGGTGTACAGATTGCCTTTTTAAATAGTGTGACTTCATAATAACGGAGATGGTTGCAAAATTGCTTCATTACACTTCTCGGCCATCAGAGCTGAATAAAGGACCCGCCTCCGCCCTCTCCTCCCATTCCTCCCTCTCTTTCTCTTCCCAACCAAGTCACAAAGCGAGCAGGCTGGGGGAGAGCGCGCCGCGCGAGGCGGAGAAGGGAAGGGGTCACTTTCACAACTCCCGGGAATTGGCTTCCAAAAGGAACCTTCTGAGTCTCCCACGTTCCTTTCGAAGTTCTCCTTCCAAAGAAATTACAAAAAGCGGAGGGGTGGGGCTGGGGATCGGGGAGACACAGGGGTCCTCCGCCTGTTCTTTTCTGTTACTTTTCCAATACACTTTCGACACATCGAATTCACCTGCAGTGGTTACTGTGTCGGCAGGTAAATATATGTGTACCTGTATATGTTGAAATGTTGCACTCCTGGCGGATGAAAAGCGATTTTATGTGAGCATATTTTAAACTGGGTAAATTTCGGAGCACAATAGAGATTTTATAGCGTGGGCGAGAAGAGTGCATTCCAGCGAAAGCAGAACACGTGATCCCTCCAACCGGAGAGATACAGTATTAGGAACTCGATTTTCTTTGTTCCAGCCTGAGCCTATGAGATGCTCAGCATCCCGGTTGCTTAAGTCCTCTTACAAAAGGAAATAATAATAATAAAGTTGACCAGAGGGACAAGAATACAGGGAAAATAAGCACAGGTAGATGGATACCTGTGAAGGGCTTGAAACCTTCTCTTCCGTCATTTCCTTTTTACCGCCCACGCTCCACCCCGCCCTTGGCCCCAGCCAGCCCCCTATTTTAAAATGAGACATTTCACCTGGGAGAGGAGGTGGAAAAGTTCTTCAGCCCCTGCACACGTGGGTTCTCCAGCGCCTCAGAACCCGCTGCTATTCGCAACAGATTATGCCACCTCCCCAGTCCAAGTGTCACGCCTCCATCCAGGAGTCGTTAAGCTAACTCTAAGGGAACCACCAGGAGAGCTTTTTGCAAAAGACTTTAGAGCAGGCAAATCCCTGCTTCTTGGAAACCATTGATCACGCAGGGCAAGGAATGAGTAGGAATGATTTTATTTTTCCTTAAGTGCCTTAGGACTAAAGTATATTGGGGGGCGGGGGTTAGTGATTGCGTTTGGACTCCTGTGGTGTCCTCAGGCCTGTGGAATGTCCTGAGGTCAGATTATTTATTAATTTAGTGCAGATGGAGTTTATTCCCCGACCCAACATTTAGAGTTATCTGACTTGGAGACTTATTTCATTTTCACTTCAGATTTTATAAGCTATCTTAATGGGTTTAAGTTTTTAAAATGTGAGCTATTTTTGTGCAATGCTGCATTGCATCATATTATACTAATATGTGGTGGTAAGAAAAGCAAAGTCAATTTCTTTGACATATTATGAGGTGAGAGTTCTTTACATACTTAAAAAAAAATTGTCCAAGAAAAGATGTGTACTTACCATGGCAACCCTTACGTTCTACATCACTTGTCCCTGCACATATGCAGCTTCAGAATTAGAAACAACTTCCTAAAGAAACAAATCTGGTCCAATTACAGCAGCCATGTTTAATTCAGAATTTTAGGGCAGCTTTAGGTGGACATTAAAATTTTATTAACTGAAATCTTATTCCACTTTAAGCGTTTACGTTTTTAATTCCTTTATAAAATACAGAACATAAGCTTAAAGTGTTTTTTGTGTGTCTGTATTTTTGTTTGATTTGGATTTTTAAAAGTATGAAGATATAAATTAATATTATACATGTTTTGCTTATGTAAGTCATTAACTATATGATCTATATGGTGTTAATACCCAGGGGTATTTCTTAGATCTCTCTTATTTCAGTACATGATGCATGGCAATATTTGGTATAAAAACCTGGTCTTGTTAATCATGACTTAAAACATCCACTTTTTAGAACAGCTGAAAACTAAATGTTAGATTTTAATGAATGTGTCAAAATTACACCCATTGAGAATATAATTTTATTTTCTGAATGACTGTGGCCTCAATATAAGAATGGATAACACATTGCATGATATTTGAACTATATTCTATATCTAAATTAACAGAGTACACAAAGAGTAACCAACTATTGATAAATTACCATCTGAATTATTTCTGGATTTTATTACATTTTCTTTCTTCATATAAGTTATTTCAAATTTTTTTGGAAAATTCTTTTTTTCAAACATATATGCTATTTATTGAGCACAACACTTAATAATAGCCACATTCTTAATAAAGGACATTTGGAGTATTGTCTTGTCTCCAATAATAATGACTGCTTTGCAGAGTATCATCCACATTCTTTTGTAGAGTCACTTGAATTTGTAAGATCACTTTGGGGGAACTGTTAATCCAGATCTGTGACACAGAACAGGATTCAATTTATGACAGGACAACTAACCATTGAGTATTTCCTACCTCCAAGGAAATATACCTTTGGAGAGATTTGAGAATCTTCTGAGAACCCTGAAGTTTTCATCTTGAATCTGTTTACTCTATGGGCCACATCAGTCTTCGATAGAGTTTTCAGTGTTTCCATATTAAAAATAGAATTTTAATATTAAAATAGCAATTTAAACCTGTAGTGTAGCAATTATATTCTATTTCAGGAAGCACAAAATCAGAAAGGAAATTCATAGATAGGTTTCACATATGTCTTAAAATACTAAATTGTGAATTTTCAATGAAAACTCAAATTAAAAGTGGCACTACAAATCAACAATGTTTGGAACATAGTGGCCACAAATCAATAGTATTTTTTTATTTATGAAGTTTTAAACCATGTTCTGTGAATAATATTTGGATCACTAGAAATATTGATGTTTTTATAGAAATAACTACAGGGAATTACACTGAGATAGTGAAAGAAAAGTAAGAAAACCTTTGATGCTTCCAGAAATAAAAGTAATCTTAGGTAATATAAATTAGTTTTTTTTAATGATATAAAAGAGGTAGTAATAATTGATAATTTGTAAGTGTAGTACACATCAAATAAGACAAAATGGTACATGAAACATCATTTGGACATTTTAGAAAAGTGCAGCAAAAACTGATCTTGGTACAAATCTGTTTTTCTATAGTAATGTGTGTGTGTGTGTGTGTGTGTGTATGGTTGTGTACAGCAATGGCATAGTATATTTTTAAAACATGCCATTTAAATAGATAAAATATATCTATTTTCTGTCTCAGAATTAAGGAATATGCTCAGAAATCCATGAGCATCACTTGTTATCTTACTTCCCCTACCATAGTACCTGAACTATAATCATAATTATAATAACAACTACCAGTTCTTAAGCACCTACTATGAATCAGGTGCTTTACTTCAAAATAATCCTGTAAGGAGCATTATTCTTACCATTTTAAAGATTAGAAAATTGAGGTTCAAAGACAGCAAGTGACATGTCTGTGTCACATAGTTGGAAAGTGATTGGCCAAAAGTTAAACCCAGATTTTCTCCTGTGCCTTTTTCCCCATACAGTGCTCTCCATGGCATAAATTTGTTAGTTTCAGTTGAAAATCTGTAGATCACAGAACTTTTTTCTGATGTGCAAAGAAAAGTTATGATTTTGAGCTTGATTTTTCAAAGTGATCTGCATATTTTACAATAATATACTGTATTACTTTTGTGACCATTTAATATTGATATGGAAGATATTGCATAATTAATGACAGGAACATTTAATAACCAGATTTATTAGAATCTGTCATATAAAAGTACATAACAGAAGTTTTCGATAATGCAAGTTTTAAGTCAATAGCTGTCGTGTCTTTTCTGAAACTACGATTAACTTGGTAAATAAGACTCTGAAGAGATATCACATATGCTAATTAAATTATTTATCTTAATAGAAATATTATCATTTGTCATTTAAAGACACATGGAAATATTGTTAAATAAATTTAATAACCCAAAAGATTTTCTGTGTACACTCATTTTCATTTCATTATTCACTGCTTAAAATCTGTATGCAAAATATTATTTTACTTTATTACACATGAAAGAAATAGTGTTACCAGGAATGAAGTATTGAAATTTATACTAGCATTGACATGGTCTGTTTAAATATTTTAACAATAGAGTAGTTGTAAGTACATAGTTTAAAGAATTAATTTATTGACTTCTTAAAGATGTGGTTTATTCAGTTGTGCCAGGGCATTTTTGCTCTACATGAAGTTTGGTAAAGTTGAAAGAAAATTTAACACCAAGGGAGAGTTATACTATGCCTGAGGTAGAATCATAACAAATATGTTAAGTTAAAAACAAGGGAACTGTAGAACACATGCGTAAGAGAGAGAGAGAGAGAGAGAGTGTGTGTGTATGTGTGTGTGATCAGATGAGGGAGATAATTAAATTTTGTGGTATTCAAGAGGTAAACTAGTATGAGAACAAGTAAGAAGCTATTGGTTCTAATTATTAAAAAAGGTAGCTGACCCGAAAAAAACAAACATGCTGATAGTATAAATACTGTCACTATCATTATGAGACTTTTGTAGGTAAAAAGAGAAAATGATACTGTGAAAAGCATAAAAACAGAGCTAACAGTAGACAATAAGGGACAAATAGTTGGAAAAGAGCTGTTAGATTTAATTTACTAAGAAAAAATACAGATTTTCTTGCTATTATCGTATTGAAAAAGATAAGGATACTTTCATATAGTGGCAAAATATTTTATTGATGCCTGGCTACATTATCAAGTTATTTGATAATGGAAGGAAAAGCAAGACATAAACTTTATTGATACAGTGCCCAAATATTATGAAGACATGTGTTGCATCTAAAAGGTGAGTAATGGACATAAAGCTAAAATATGCCAGCAGAATTTAAAGGATTGTTGTGACACAGATGGTGTAAAAATTGCAAATGATTAGAATTCTTGAGTAGTAGCTGCTTAAGTGTTCTGCATCGCTTTCACCATTGTAGTTCTTACCACCAGTAGGCACCTTATGAAGTTATGTAGGATGGAGATGTACCTTGAACCACATATTTGGACCACTCATATCACTTTTAATATTTACTGTCCAGTGTTATTATGAGTCAGTGTAATTCAAGACATGAAAAATTTTCTTCCCTATTTCAAGTGTGATTAATTTATTAAGACAATTATAAAAGCTATTGTAATTAAATCGAATACCTAGTTAAACTTGGAGTGAGTGTTAAATATTAGTGATATCCTTAGGGTAATACTGTATTGTTGAACACTGGGCATACTGCACACATACACATATAGCTGTAATTGTTCTATTTCACAGCCACGCACACACACATAGCTGGAATCTTACTATTTTCTGAGTTTATAATACTTCAGAGCCAGAAAGAACTTTACAGGGTCTCATTTTATTAAAAAAAGGAAACCGAGGCCCTCTAATTTTGTTTTCTTACTCAAGGTGACCCAGCTGTTAATGGCAGAAACAGCAATAGAACCAGCTCTCTGGGCTCCCAATCTCTGCCAGTAACACCACACCCTTGGAACTACTGGAGTCTTTTATACCTGAGCAAAGTGAAAAAGGGAAAGGAAACTTAATCCAATTGATCCAATTAATGTAGCCAGCCAATATGATGACACCATCCAAAGACATTTCTGTTTCATTTAATTTTGGCCTGAATGTTGCCCTGAGTTTTTATTTGACTTACATGTTTTGGACAATTGCCTTATCTTTCCACTTTGATTTGACGGTCTGGGCAGACTATTGCTATAAATTTAACATCTACTAAGTATTCTATTTTTAAAAAGATGTCTTTATTTAAGAAATATGGAATTAATTTCTATTAATCCTAAAGCATTCCAAATGTGGATACCACATCCTTTTTTAAATATTAAATTTAAAATGATCTTTTAAATTATTGATTTTTTAGGATAATGCCAGCTAAATAAATATTGGATGATGAAGAAATGTTCAGTTCATTTTCAATAAATGAATTCTCTTCTAAATTTGCTAATTTGGTTAAGGGCCAAGCAATGAGGTTTCTTATCAAAATACAAGAATTATTTAAAGTAATATTAGGTCTTACTATAAAATGTTGCCTTAAATATTGATTAGAAAAGCATTCTAATTGGGAAAATAAAATATGATACAGCTGGAATTTGTAAAACAAACTGAGTTCTGTGAATTTTTTTTGCATTACTAAGTTACATTTTGTTGTCACTGTTGTTGTTTTGAGACAGAGTCTCTGTTGCCCAGAGCAGAATGCCCTGGCATCAACCTAGCTCACAGCAACCTCAAACTCCTGGGTTTAAGAGACCCTCCTGCCTCAGCCTCTTTAGTAGCTGGGACTACAGGCGTGTGCCACCATGCCCAGCTATTTTTTTCTTTGTATTCTTAGCAGAGACTGAGTCTCCTTCTTGCTCAGGCTGGTCTCAAACTCTTGAGCTCAAACAATCCTCTAGCCTCGGCCTCCCAGAGTGCTAGGATTACAGGAGTGAGTTAGTGCACCCGACCACTAAGTTACATTTTGAAGGGTCTTGAAACAAAATCCCTCTTCTAAATATCTGTTTACATATATGTTATGACTTAGTTCTGTCATAGGACAAATTTGAAATTAATGGTTCTCATTTATGTTTCTTTAGTGCTAAAATTCTCAGTCCATATTATCTACAAGCTTTGTTTACTGGAAAACTTACAGCAAGATGTTTTTCAACTCACTGACAAAACATATTAGCAACAATTATAAAACATTATTGAAATTATGTAAATCTCTTAAAATATGTGTTATAAACAAATACAGAAATATTTATAATAAAAAGTTTTGATTAAACAGATATACTTACACAGTCCCATCTAATAACTCTCTTAAAAAGACAAAATAAAACTCATTAGTGCAGATATAATGTTTAAAATTGAAGAAACACCATCATGAGTAAATTAGTGCATTACATATCAGCACATTAGCTATGCTTTTCATTTGTAGAATGGTTCTTATTCACACCAGCTTTCAGTGTACTGTTCTGAGACTCGTGGGTGTGATAGAACGGAACATATTTCTGCATCTGTGAATGTAATCCCACACACCATTTTATATGACAACATCTGAATGTCCTAAGACTAAGTGTTAACAGTAAGATAAGATATCAAACTCTACCAGTCTAGGATTTGAATTTCCCTCATAATAATACCTGTTTTATCTTTTATAGTATCTAATTTTATACAATGAGATGTTATTTAAACATGTAATATAAGGAGATAAGGTGTTTGATGTTTGTTTGCTTGCTTGCTTTTTCTGCCTTGTCATATTTAAGATTTTCTTCCTTCAGACAAAAAGCAAGCCACCAAAAGTTAAACACAGTAGACACCAAAGTGGGATATAAACAAAGGGGCTTGGGTGCAAAGATGTGCTTTTTTTGTACTGCAGTGCAGAAAGAAATTACTAGAACTGCGATGCATGTTTATTTTCCATATAAAAATCATAAAGTAGACAAGCTGTATTAAGAGTTAATATGTGGATTAACAGAATCACATTCTATATTGAAATGGGGTACATGCTCATTTATGAAGATATAGTGTATTGGAAAAACTAGGAAGACCACAGGTAATTAAGAATGCATTTACCTTAAAGTAAAATGTGCTGGTAAGTGAAAATATTAGAACAAGATTGGTATCAACAGTGTTAAAGGTCTGCTTTTCTTAAATATAAATGTATGTATGTCAACCTCTTAGTGCCAGGAACTCTCTGTTTATACATCCTACCCTAAATATGCTCCCTGACCCAGACCAAGGGCACTTGTCTTGTCTTCTGTAGCAACTGGCAAAGCATATATCTTCTCTACCATTTGTTAATCAGTGTAAATTTCATCTCCAAAGACATGGTGTCATGGTGATTGCTAACAAATAATATGCTAGTCTCTCTGCAATCAGTCTTAGAGATGCAGTAGTCACTCCTTTTGTTCCTATGTGTGACCAAGACAGCCCCAAACCTCAAGGGTATGTCTCTTCTTTGAATATGTAGAGTTCTCCATAATTTGTAGAAAGGGATATGTTCTTAATCTCCTGCCCTCTTTTCCTGGTAGAATGTTTTTGTATGGTCATGTGTGAAAAATAGAAATACAGAAAAGAGAAAGTTGTATTTGGGTTCTGGGAATATGGATGAATACTTTCTTGTTTTAAATGTCACTTAATGGTATTAATATTATTGTTTAACAGTGGATGAAATGGCATATTTTTAGTATAGAAAATAGAAATTTTATTGAGGGTCAGAGGTTATAGTCTGATGAACCCACATTATGAAAAGTAATATAATAGCTTCTAGTATTTCCATTAAAAAGGAAGGCTGCAAAAAGTCCTGGGAAGGTAATGAGTTTTGCAATCTCCCCTTCTGGATGTGAGTCAGTGAGAAATTTACCCTTAAGCTGAGTAAAAGATCACTGTTACGATGGTAAATTCTTTTTAGAGTGCTTAGTTGAATTAAAATGTATTGAATATGAATATAATTTAATGAAACTCAGAACTTCTTGATTACGTTCTCTACATATCTTTTAAAAAAATGATCAAAACTTTGAATTGTGTCATTTGTGTAATCACCCAAAGTTCACTTTAAATTGGTCTTCTTAGAATGCTTCAATATATGGGCCATTCATTCCTAGAATTATTGTTTAAATAATTGTTTGTATAAATAACTGTCTCCAAAATCAACACATATATACTCATCTGATTTTTTATTTCTAGCAAACTAGCTCACAGCCTAGTGCAGAAAAAATATGCATGTTGTGTTAATGAATGATTGAAAGAATGAATGGTTTCACCTATACTTCTGAATCCCTCTAAGTGACTCTATAGCCATTAGTGCAGTTTTCATTTTCTTCCTCCCTTCCCTTTTGAAGAAAATTATAGGATTGTAGTTCCCAGCCCCTATATGAAGTTAGGCACAGCTATGCAACTTGCTTTGGTCAATGCAATAGGAGCAAAGAATGAGGAGTACTTCTTCTGAGTAGAAATGTTTGTGACCCAGTGCACTATTTGCTCTTTCCCTGGATGTAGCAATTGAGGAAGTATATGTCATGATGGAGCCTCCATCAGCCTGGTACCTGAACAACTACACTAAATGCAGCCCTCCCTACACACATGCATTTGACATGTAATAGGAACAAGAAATATAGTACTATAAGAAATACAGATTTGGGGAGCTATTTCTTACTAGAGAATAACCTAGTCTTCCCTGCCTCTTAAATTTATTGAATTTGAGAGACAAATTGATATTCTAGAGAAAGTAAACTACTAAAGTCCAATTCATGGTGTCACAACTATAGAAATGTTATATGAGCACGCCTCTAATTTAGACCCTAATATAAAAATATATATTTTATGACTGATTAAAGTTGTAATTTTTAACAAAGCTATTATTTAAAAGATAATATTTTATAGATATAAAGATCATTCTATTTGGGAAACTCTTATAGGTTTTAAGCACTTTTACTTTCTCAATTTGTAATTTTGTGCATAAGCATATTTTGATACACCAGAAGTCTCTGAACTATGCTACTGTTCTTGTACAATTCAGTAATGGCTCCTCTGATTTTTAAACAAATCAAAGAAACCAGGGTTATATATATTTTCTCATCCCTTTATGTTGTTGGGACAATCTTTATAATAAAAAAATCTACCATATCTATAGGAATCTGCAACTTTTTCTCTGTTGAATAAATTTTACTCACGTTCTTACATGCATTCATTCATTCTAAAAATTTATTGTGCTACTACTTTGTGCCATGATTTGTGCAAGGCATGGCTGAATACAAATGTGGCCCCTGATTCTATGGGGATTACAGTCTAATGCAATAGACCTTAAACAAATAATCATTCTAGGGATATATAATTGAAATCTATGATAAAAGCTAAGAAGGAGAAAACCAAGCTACTGAGAGTACATATGATAAGGATCTGAAGAGGAGAAGTAGCTTCTCTGATGAACTGCTATTTAAATAAGACCCCTAAGATGACAAGAGTTAGCCAGGCAATGAAGGGGGCAGAAGAATTCCAGGCAGGGCAAATGGCAAATGCAAAAACCCTAAATCAGGTGTATGGAAGGGCAACATAATTGGAAAGAAGTTAGTGTGGCTGGATATCAAGAGCAGGGAGAGATTGGCATGATATGAGTCAGATATGAGCCAGATATCTATTGACCAGGTTAGGAATTTAAGATATTTATCTTACGTTCTATGCAAAGTCATTAAGCATTTTTTAAAAATATTCAATTGAGCTTTTTATTTTTTATTTATTTTTTTAAGATAGGGTCTCATTCTGTTGTCCCAGCTAGAGTGCTGTGGTGTCATCATAGCTCGCTGCAATGTCAAACTCCTGGGCTCAAGCAATCCTCCTGCCTCAGCCTCCTAAGTAGCTGAGACTACAGGCATGTGCCATCATGACTCGCTGATTTTTCTATTTTTTGTAGGGATGGGGTCTCACTCTTGCTCAGGCTGGTCTCAAACTCCTGAGTTTAAGCAATCCTCCAGCCTGGACCTCCCAGAGTGCTAGGATTACAGGTGTCAGCTACTACACTGGGCCTCATTAAGCATTTTTAAACAGAAGAGTGGTGTGAACTAATTGACATTTTTAAATGATCATTTGGCCTGCTATGTTTACAATGCATATAAGAAGGCAAGAGTGGAAATGGGGATTCTTAAATTAGGAAATTAAGGAGGTGTTTACATTAGGATAGTCTCGGCAAGAGATTAAGTTACCTTGGGCTAGAATTTTGGTAGTAGAAATTGAAGAGGTAGATAGAACTTAAACACATTTTATAGACTCTATCGGATTGCTTTTGTAGAATCAAATTAAATTGATAGTGGGAAAAAGCTAGTGAGAGGAAGTGTGGTATTAAAGATTATTCCAAGATAACTGGCATAAGAAACTAGATACATAGTGGTATATGTTGAGTAGAGAATCCAGAGAGAGAACTAGTCTAGTTAAGTATTAGAACATTGACACTAATTTGAAGGAAACCGAATAACTGGCTGACATATTGAAAAAACATGAATCAGAGTATCAATTTATTAAAATAAACACTTATCCTTATATACAATTATTGAATACTTTTGTGGGGAAAATACCTAAAGCCTCTTTTTAAGAAAATGAAAGTTTTCAAATAAATAAAAATTAGGTATGCATTAGAGTGACTCACTTTATATTGCTATCTTGGTTTATTTTAATTATTCTTTGGCATGCAAAGAAAAAATAACCTCATGCCCATTCTTTCTGAATACTAATTTCTCCCGCCTTTTCCCGTTATGCTTTACAGTTTGTAAAGAACAGATCACTCCTGGTCCTTCTATACTTCATTTCCTAAGATGGAAAGAAGGCTATAAAAAGTTGGTAAAGTTTGTTTTAAGCAACCCATTTCAAACATTTCCTAGCCTCCTGCAGCACTGTAGCCACCCAGGGATTTATACTGCGGAATCCTCTGGGCAAAAACTACACCTATTTGCAATTTGCCCCATATGTGATCTCTTTCCTAGAGTTCTTCCTCTTTAAAATTTTTTACAGCTGAGTTTTGTCAGTTAAGACACTCTGTAAATTGCTTCCCAAAGAGTACATACATAAATAAAAGGATAATTTTTTTATTCATGGATACATTATTTAGCAACATATTCCATTGCAAGTTTAAAAAGTACCTACAATTTAGTGGCTTAGCTGAGTAAGATAGTTATTTTACCCCTTCTTCCACTTAGCTCTTGCAATCCCAAAACATCTCAGTTGGCTTACACGACATTCATTTTTCACTTACAAACCCGTGGGACAGCAGCAACTCTACTCGGCTTGGTCCACCCAGTCTTTACTCCAGGATCCAGTGTGGGGAGGCAGGGCTGCGAGGAGATCAGTTATTTTTTTTTCTTCAAAGTTAGGTCCCTTAGATAGGGGTTGCCACAGAGGATAAGAAAATTGACAGGAAATAGAGAGAATAAAAGAATATATAGAAACTAAGGTATAGTTTTATATAAGAAGATCAGATAAAAGCAGGAGTATTCAGGAGTCTAGACCACATCTCTGTAAGTGGTCCAGCCCTGAAGTTAGATTCACACAGGTTTTTATAATCACAGATATCAATTATCAGTTGCCATAGTAACACATATATCAGGTAATGGAGTTGCTATAGGTAACAGGTAGTGGGTTAGGGTCAAAAGTCCTCTCAAAGGGCTTCTAACAATTTCTAATCTATCTAGGTGAACAAACAGGTACCAGGTCTTTTAAAGACTAACTTTTAAGTTATAAGAGATAGTTATCAATTAACAGAGGAATAACAAAGAGTATAGTGGCTCTATGTTTCTTTGATCGAGTTATTGTGGACTTAAGGCAGAAAGTCAGGAGAGAGCAGGCAGCCCATCTCTACAAAACGAGTTGTTCATAACCACAGGGGCACATCTCTGGGCAAAGGGTACTCATTGTCTCTGGCTCCCATCCTGTGAGCCAAATATTTACCTGTCTTGTCTTTCAAGAAACAGGAAAGCTTCATAGACGAGATAACCCTGAAGCCTTTTTGAAAACATCCTTACCAGAGCTTTGAGAGCCCTCCCAAGGCGGAGGCAGCGTTGATAATTGAACTGATGAGTTCACATGTTCTTTCATGGCAAAACCCTGTAAACTTCTGTTTCCAATATAACAATATCGGGCGATGCAATAAAATAATGGTCTTATGAGCCACATCTCATTAATTCCTCAATCATCTTTTCCCAACAATCCAGGCCGAAGGAGCAGCCCTTATGTGGGATACGTTGTTCTCCTGGAAGAGAGCTGGAGCACGAAGCCGAACTGATCATCTAAAGTTCAATGAGAGCTTCTGCTCACACACAGAGTATTTTATGTCCATTCACTTCTCATTGGCCAAAGCAAGTCACATAACCAAGCCCAGCATGGCAAGGGAACAAATAGTTAAGCATCCACACTTGTATAAAGGCTCAGTGATGCCTTTTTAGGAACTCTGACTCTTTCCAGATCTTTATCTACTTCTAGGGTAGTGGTTTAGCATTTATACTTTGAAAGATATTTTTTTTCCATCTTAACATAACTGCCTCTAAGTAGACTGGCACCAAAGGAATAGCCATAGTGGATACTAACTGTTGAGTTCTCTGAGTCTCTTTCTTGGCTTTTGTATCCTGGCCAGCATGCAGATCTGTTTAATGCAATTGTACTTATGAATAGATTTTCATTTTTTCATTCTTTGATTGAGTTGAAATGTATTTTATAAATTTAACAAATTACATTTGCCATGCCCTGTTTCCCTAGGTTATGGGGCTTTTGGAAAAAATAACATTAATCTTGAAATTTAAATTAATAGCAATTTAGTTTTAGCTTGGGGAAACAGAATTTCTTATCTTTCAAGCATTGAAGCTTAGTTATGAAATAAAATTTAATTTTTCCTTTAAAATCTGGAGGATGTGTGGAGTGTTTTAGATTTTAGGAATGGAGGTACTTTGGAACTCTTAAGATAACTATCAATTCATAGAGCCTGAAATTTTGTTTAATGTTCAAAATGTTATATATTTTATTTTTGTTCAGATATATGGAATCTAAAACTTTGGGTTATAACAATTACTTATTGAATGAACCATATTTTCACAAATAATTTTTTTGCTTTGTTAATAAATGGAATCAATAAAATTGAGAGCATTTCTAATTAATTAAATTCTTCAGAAGTAAATAGATTAGATCATTCATGTTTCTTCCATAGGTATTCTTTTGAAACCAGTTGGACTCCTACTTTGAAGGGTAACACAATCACCACTAAACCAGTGGTTTTCAAACATTTTTTTAAATTATGGAATGCTTTTATCAAATGAAATATTATAAAGAACTCCAATACATAAAATGGAAACAGTAAGACTGCTGTGTTTAAAATGACTATGTTTCATGTTCAAGAATTGTCATGCCAATGTATAATTATTTTATAATTTCTCACTTCCTTTTAAACAGAAAAATAGTTTACTCTCAATTGGGGAAATTATATAAAAATATAGGCATTATTTGTTATTTTCAGCTACAGATTACCAACAAACTTGGGGTTGAGCAAAGTCATTGGAATTGTTTTATGAGTACAAACAGTGTTGTATTGCATTCACTCTCAATTTTTTTTCTTTGATTGACAAAGGGTGATATTATCCACACAAAGACTCTCAGAAGGGTTCATTTTATCACACCAATTATCAGTATGTATGCCAGCCCTCTCCAAGACAGAAAACTATTTGGTACTGCCAGTTCTGCTTCTTAATGAATATCTTCTGTGCCCGCCTAAATAGGCAAAATGGCAGAGAAAACACAACTCCAGGGTAGTCTAAGGCAGATGAAAAGACTTATTTTGATGAATACGGCTCATTAGGATGACTTTGGGTGTTGTACTTGTCAGGGCTTGGAATCCTTTACTTCTTTCATCCTAAATATCGCGTTGAGATTGGCTACATGTTTTGCGAATGTGGACTCCAGGGTGATCAGCAAAAAAACAGTTTCAGAGTCAAAGGTGGACAGAATGATTATTTCCTCAGAATTTTATTTCTCTGTTAACCTCTAAGACAGAAATATTTGAGAATATTTTAGGGGCCTTCTATTTTGGAAGACGTGAATTTTATTACTCCATGTTGCCTAACCTATATTTATACTTTTGCTATCTGCTACTTTGGCCTTGAAGTTTTTATTTTAACAAATATCTGTCAAAATTATATTTTGCTGGCATTTGTTTTAGTGGCATGCACAGTTGAATTGTGGTAAGATCAAAGATATTAATATGAGTTTAAATGTTTTTCTCTTACTTTCTAGCTAGGTGATCTTAGGAAAGTTATTTTAACTCTATACATCATAATTTACTCATCCTTGAAGTGAACATAATAATATCCATCTCACATAAATGCTGTGATAATTAAATAATACACTTAAGAAAAACAATCTAGTACACTATTACCTTAACCCTTTACTTTAAAATACTTTAAAAATGCAAATTGAATCACCTTACCCCCATCTCCAATTAAAACAATATATTGATTTACTATTTCCTTTTGGATAAAAACTAAAATTCATAATTTTTACTACCAAGCCCCTAGTCCACCTATTATCTACACTCCAGCTTCACTTCCTACAGGTCCAAAAATTTTGCTGTTCTTTCAGCTTTGAAAAGCCCTTGTTTCCTACAACCTCAGGTTTTTTACATATGTTGTTCTTGTTAACTGTTCTTTTTACATGGTTAACTCTCATGTTATTTTCCTATTTCAACTAAGTGAAATTTCAACTTCTTCCTGGGAGAAGCTTCTGCTATCATCTTCTCTTTTGACACCATACATATAGCAGAATTCTATACACTGTTCCATACATGTTCATTGAGTATAAACTGCTATACTGATCCACCATTGTATCTTTCTGATTCTTTGAAATGCTTTATCTCAAACATTTACAAAACTACTTCAAAATGAATTTATATATAAATGGAATAACAGGAGAAGAAACAAGATAATATTTATTGGAGACCTACTGTCATTTCAGGAACTCATCTAGCCATGATATATGTAATCCTCACCAACTCTGTGAGTAAATAAGATTTTTAGGAAAAGAATAAAAATATATAGTCATTAAAGATATTTTGTGCAGATTCGAATGGAGAAGAGATGTATGTACAATTTAAAAACTAAAAAAGTATATTTCTCTTTTGTTGAAAAGCTAGAGGATTACAGGGAAGTTTTATTACATCAGGAAGGTTCCATGTTGTAGGATATTATAATCTTTTTTTTACCATTTGCATAGATCATGCTAAATGAAATTTAAAGCTTTTAAAAATATGATATATAATTTATATCTTGCACATAGTATAATATATTTATAAATTGAGTCACTATTATGAAAATAATTTCCATTATATATGGAAGCATCTATGATGCGAATACTCATTTGCAACATAAACACAAAAAGAGAAACTTTGAAAGAGCCTGCAGATGTCAAAAATAAGATGTGGGCTATCACTGTAAACATTTGTTGGAAGTACAATAGGTGATAAAACACTTGCAGCCAGTTAAATGAGGGCCACTGACCTTGTCAGAATGACACAGCCAGCCACAGATGAGTTCAGGAAGAACTACAAAACTATAACAAAGAAATATATCCTTCTAAGGTTTTTAATTAGTAAACTGTTCTGTTGTTTATCTTAAACCTTGTACAAGATAATGCCTTTGGTTCCTTTATACCACAGATGAATATCAACTACTAAAAATCTTCCTTACAAAAATGATTCTCAGAATGGAGGGACTACAGATTCTGGTACGAATTTATAAAGAATAGAGGTGTATTGTGGACTTAAATCTACTATTGTTAAATAGTGGAGGTCCTAAGAACTGGTCTGACACTCAACCAACCTTACTATCTCCAGTTATGTTGGAGGATCAATCAAAATGCCAAAATAAAAGCAACTGATATAAATTTTTGTCGATTTAAAATACTGTCCTACTCAAAAGGTTTTTCTTTCCTTTTCCCTCCTTCCCCATGTGTAAGAACTTAAACATTATTGTAATTGGTCTCTCTGACTTTAATCTCCCTCACCCATCTGTCAAATCAATTTTTGTGAATGCCTTCTTTGCAGAATTAATTTTCCTTTTCAAAGATCACCAATAGTTTACCTCAGCTTATAAAAAGTCTCAATTTCTTAAATTGACCTTCACAAGCCTTCAAATTCTGCTTATTACTTTCTCAAACGTATTCTCTGCTCGTTCTTTATACAAATGTTACATTCCATGTACACTGAGCTGTGTTCTCCAAAGAGACCTTGTATTATGTATTCACTCCAAAGAGACATTGTGTTGCAGTGGGCAGGACGCTTACTGTGGAGACCCACACATATCCACTTCTGTTGTTCACCAGTAAACTGTAAGGTTTTAAGCCAAACACATCGTCTGTTCCCCTCTAATCTTCAGTTTCCTCTTCTGTAAAAAAGGAACAACTGCAATCATAATAATAAGCTCTCTCATAGGATTGCTTTGAAGATGACATAAAATAATATGTACAAAGCAACAAGTAAGGATTCTAGTTGAGAATTAATAAATGCTAAACAACACTTGCTTTATTGAATTTATTTCCCCGAAAAGTGTCAGTGAATTTCCCAAGGTCACAGTGAAATATATGTCCTATTGAATATGAAGACAAAATGCAAAGAGAAACAGTGTAAAATTTGTGGTCAGGAGCAAGGACTTCAGCCTCAGCTGGGCCTGGAACAGGCTCCAGCTCTGCCTCTCCCCAGATGAGAGACGATGGACAAGTCAGCCTCTGCAAACCTTAGTTTCCTGACCGCAAAACGCACGTCATCCTGTTCTAATAGGATACTCAGGGGGAAGATTCAATAAGATATTACACACCATTTACTTAAAATAATTTCAGTAACTCTCCATAACTGTTTATTATTATTGTAATTAAAAAATGAAATTAATATTTTTGGTTTAGTATAGATACCAATATAGATTTTTTAATTGAACTACTAATGTAAGAAGGCATTTTACCTAACTTTATTCTTGGCATTTTGAGTGTTATTTAATGTTATGTAATACTTGTTCTTTATTTCTCTAAAATATTGTCCTTTGTCCATTACTAAGCAACAAACTATAAGATTCTAAGAAGTTACTTTTATTTGTTAAACTTTGGATTTTCTGTTCTCTGAATTCTGAGGAACAGTATAGAATCGAGGTAAATCTAAGTAACTCCCAACATGTTCATGCTATTTTCACAACAGTGTCTAAATAATGTCATTTGTAGGAGGAATTATTTTCTTGCCTTTGGAAATATATATGAAGAAATACATTGTACATGTTTGTATTTCTACATGTCTGTTCTCCTAGGATATTTTTATGTATTCAAATGGTAAAATATGATATAATATGATCAATCAACTATTTTACTAATAGAAAATATCTTCCTTCTTAATCATTCCTCTTTTATTATTGTGTATATTATTTACTCATCCCAACTTAAAATCTACTACTTCTCTGAATAGTTTTCAAATTCCTGAATAGTTTTCAAATTCCTTTTTCCTCCTTGTTCCCGCTATTGCTCCCCCAGTTCAGGATTTCTTTGTTTCCTCTGCCCTCCTTCAGTGTCCCATGCCTGGCTCTCACTGACCCCTCCCTTCCTCTGGACTCTTCTTCCTCCAATCCCACTCCGTGGGGATCTCTGACATTATGAAATACAGGTCTATGTAGGACACTTCTGATCCAACCACCACTGACTCCTTGTCCCCAGACTCTTTGACCTGGATTACATACACACATAGTGATTCTGCTCTCACTCTGTGCATTCAATATTCTGGCCACACCGAGCTATTAGGAGGAGCTCTAAAAATATACCCTTGTTATTTGCTAGAAATACTAGCAAACTCCTTCTACTCATTCTTTAGATTGCAGTTCCAAATGTCACTTTCTCAACAAAGCCTTTCCTTCTTCTATCCCAGTGAAAGTAAGTGGTGTTTTCCTCTGTGTTTTGAAAGTAATTTATGTATATCCCTGCTGTAAGACTAATCATGTTATACAGGAAGGATGTCCCAGAAGTCACCATACATAGGGAAAATGGGAAATTGTAGCTAAATATGTATTTATTTACCAAATATTTATTACAAAATTTTACAAAATTTTTCCTTTGTATGGAGACTTTTAGGACACTCCGTATTTTAATTTTTATGTGTTTACCTTTTGCAATAGAATGTTCGTTATGTTATTAGAAATAGCATCTTTGTCTTTTGGTAAACCTATCTCTTAGCACATGGTACCTATTCAATAAACATCTAATAATGAACAGCAAAAAAAAAAAATGAATGAACCAGATATGAAATTAACAACTAACCTGTATATACATATTGCTTACTCTATGAGATGAAATGTAATCAGGCCTATGTTATAAATTATCTATTTCTTCTTATTGTTAGATGCATATGAAAAAGTATACTAAAAATTTAATTTTATAAATTGAATATATAAACATTGACTAAAATAAAACTGATGCAGAAAAAGGGAGAGAGTATGAGCTTTGGCATTGTAAAACCTAGATTTGGATTCTAGCTGTACCAAGTAAAAGTGAAGAAATTTTAAACAGGCTGTATAAATCTTATAAGCCTTAGATTTTTCATCTGTATAAAGAAAATAATAATATTAATATCTATCACACCAGTTGCTCATAAGACTCGAATGAGATAAATAAATGGAAATGTTTTAAAAACTATTAAAGACTAAATGTTTTTAATATAATATTCTAGTAGGTTTAAATTTATAGTCACTGTCACAATCTCTGATGTGCCAAAATATAACTTTCAAAATCTATAACTGATATCAAGGTATCTCACAGGCCTCATTTTCATACTTGTTAAATTTGCATTTCCTTGAAAAATTTATCAAGTTGCTTTTTGTCTGAAACAGTGTATTCTTCCTCTTTCCATCTTCTTCATGTTGCTGCTGCTGCTGCTGTCCGTATGTGCGTACGTGTGACACACCCTGTGGGAGGCACCTGGTCTCTGTGCTGTCTCCTGCTCTCTGGCCTCTGCTGAGGTGTCCATCCACTGGATCAACTGCCCTCACTACAATTGTCCTTAAAGTTTCTGTACATCCACCAGGACTACTAATCACTCAGGTCTTGTTCTTCTTATCCCAACTCCCCATCTTTAGAGATCCACTCACCCTTTCAGCACTTCATGCTCATCTCAGGAATTTTTAGCTCAGAAACTTTCACATTTCACTGGGATATGAAGAATCCACTGGCATATGTGTCCTCAGGCCCATGTCTGTCGACACTTCCCTCAGTCTGCTAAATGGACACCTTGTGGCTCAGACTAATTATGGGTCCCGTGTGTTCTAAGGAGGTTTGCAGGCTTCCATGGTTATATTTTTGGGAAGAGAAGCACAAGACTCAAATAAGAGATACCATTAAAGCTATTTGGACATTTCTGCCACACCCTCCCTGAACTTTTAATGCTAATGATGCACCTATTATTAGGCACTCAGTGGTATCCATGCTATATTATAGTTTTATTTACTTTGAATCATTCCTTCTTCCTATATGGTGAAATATATGTTTCCTTTGTGGTGGGAAGTCAGAAACTAAAGCAAGCACTCTTGTACTCTGTGGCCAGTAGTCACAATTTTGCCTAGTTCTTCTAGCTTGATACTTAATGTCCAGCTTTTCAAATTTCAAGAAAAACTCTCTCTTTCTCTCTCCTCTCTCTTTCCCTGCCCTTTCAGCAAATATTTGAGCAATACCTTCTTTATTCTCAGCTATATTCATCCTCTCCCTCTACAATAAAGGATGTTGTCTCTACATTTGTAAGGGACACACAGGATATAGGAAGAAAATGTAGGAAAGAATATTATCTATGAAATTCAGCCAAATATTATTTGCTCATAATAGTATTAGTATAATCACCAGCAATTTAGGATTCTACTGTTTTTTTTAAATAAGCTACTGATTCTATCCTAAAATTTCCCAGGAAGATAGATAACAAATTTGATTGCTTGTTCTGTGTTTCATATCGCCAACTATATTATGAATCAAAGACAAGAGCTATGCTCAAGTTTCCTCATCTGTAAACTGGGACTAATAATGTCTGTTTCATCAGGTTATTGGTATTAAATGTGGTAATGTAAATAGACTACCTGATAAATTCCTAGCATGTGGTAGAGGCTCAATAAAGTTAAATTGCTACTCTTTCTCTCATGTTGTTATGTTGTATTCCCCAATAGCACTCAAAAGATTTGGCAACCAGGATCAGCAAAGTATAAAAATAGTAACGATAAATGTAACAGCTCACAATTATTGCTTTGTTATCCAGCTGTGGTAGCCTTTGCAGAAGCCAAAGACTATGTATATTCTGTGCTAAGGAAGCTCTACTGTACTACAAAAATTGTCATCAACAATGGGGATTGGAAAGCCTTTTCTAGAAATCACTACCATGAGAAGTGAAACATTGGTATAAAGAGGCTGTATTGTCACATGAAGATCACTTTTCATGTCTTTAGGACATTTAGGAGGTAGTAGGTACCATGTTCTAGGTTTCTCATTTGGTGTCTCTAACTAATCACAATACCAGCCATGGATTAACTGCATCTGCCTATATTGTCTTGTTAAGCTATTAGATAATGTCCAGTTCTAGCCAGTTCTTTAGTACAGGTTTAATATCAAATATGAGCTATAGACATCAAAAATACATACATGATATAATCTTTGTGGAAATTTAATCTCTCTGATTTATGTTATTCTCATAGAAGAGGTGTAAGGATCGAAAGAGAATAAATATGAAAAAACTTTTAAAAATATAAGGTGCTATTAAATGTCATAGACATTATTAATATTATTAAGAAGTGGTTAGAAACTAAATCCATTTTGCTTAAATATAGGAAACCTTAGTCATACATAAATTGAAATTTAATCTTCAGTAGATGAGGATGATAGTGATTGATTGAAATGGGAAAATAAATTCTTAAAAACCTATGAAAATAGTAGGATGTAATCATTGATTCTGGATAACATACCAGAGAAAGATGCTGTGCCCAGCCAATTATTGGAGTTTATTTGCTGTATCTCTTGAAACTTTTTACATTTCCTCAAAATATACAAGCAGAAAAAAAACCAGTGATAATCAGGGCCAAAGACAGTATGTTTAATTGCTATGGAAAGCTTCCACAATATATATATTTTAGTTCCATTAGTTCACATCAATATCTAAGGTTTCTGAGAAAATTTTATCTTGCCACTTCATAAACAGGATAGGGGATAAGAAGCTATTCAGTAGAACAGTGGTTTCCTCATATATGTGAAGAGGAAAAATCTCTCTAACCAGCAAACATAAATCATACATGCTTTGAAGTAAGGCCATATTATCCTCAAATAATCTCCCTATAGAAAAGCATAGTAAAAACAGTAGCTTCCATGATGGATTCACTCTAAGGGCATTTATAAATCAGATCTTTAGTGTTTTGACAACTCTATGATTCCATAGTTTTTCATAACCCAATATCACCAGGATAAATATTTTTATTTTTCTATATTATCTGGAAATTGACTAGAAATCTAATCTGTGACTCAGGATTGATGATCAGGTGAATACTTACCTATCCATTTCTTTATCCAATTAGAATAAATAGGAAGCAGATGAAGCAAGGAATGACTATTTTTCAGTCTTATTAATAAGGCATTCGCAAGATTATCACATCTATCTATAGACTATCCCTTTAAGGCTGGTTTACTGTTTTACCCCAGCAATACAGAAACTTTTTCCCTCTCTGTCTTTATTCTCATTCCCTCTTTTATTTCTTTTTATTTTTTCTCCTTTTTGCCTCGCAAAGGGCGATACAAAATTATATTAATCTAATTATGTTCCCCATGTGCAAGGCACTATGTCAAATGTTAAGGATGGACTTAATCTCTTCCTTCTCTCACCTTGTAGTTTACAAGGGAAGAAAGGTGATTACAGTACTTTGCACCGCATGCTATAGGGTAATGTAGGTTAGGTTATCTTACCTCTCTTACATTATCTTTCATCTCTCCACTCCCTCATACACACACACACACACACACACACGCACACGTGCACCACATCACACGTTCCATATCTCTTCAGTCTGTATAAAGGAGAGGATGTTCCAATTAAATGAAAGTTTTAAATGAAATTAAATCATTACATAAAATCTGATTCGAAAGAGCATAAGAACTGTTTCTGAAAAGGATCAAGAATCAAAAATTCAAGGCGATTGCATTGTAATTTAGATAAACAAAAGAATAAAAAACGGGAAAGAGAGAAAATAACTTTTTTACTCCTAAAATTTGACCTTTTAGAAACACTTGAGCATTTTCATAACTTTTGAATTTTAAGTCATTACATTATAACTATACCTAATGCTAGCAAAACACCACTGTAAATTTTTTATCTAGAGAGTGAAGATTGCCTGATTTGAGTTCAGGACTAAATTTATGGCAGTTTTCTGTCTACTAAGGTTTTGGCTAAAACATAGCTGAGAATTTAGTGGCAACTGTAGAAATTTAAGAACTTATCTTAGGACTAAGAATGCCAAGCATCTTACTTTTAGACTTAACGATAATAGGTAATATTATCATTTATCAAGCATACTTCAGTAAATACCTGACATGTATTTAAGCTTCACAACATCTCTGGGATAAAGAAAAATTTATATTCCTAATTTTACAAATAAGGAAATTGCACATGAATTATTGGAGAAAATGAATGATTTTCTTGAAGTCTTAAGAGGCAAAGCTATGTATCCAGGGCTGGTAATCCTGACACTGTAATGCTACCTTTTAATGCCTCAAAGGTTTTGTTTTTTTCTCTTTATGTAAATATCTTAAACATGCACACAATGCAAGTTTATTCCTCACTTACTGTAAGAGTTCAAATATAGCTGATCGTGGCCAGGCAGCTTACCTGCAAACAAATATTTCTAATTAATAGTTGTTTGAGTCTGTATATAGATTTTTCAGAGAATCGTGTTTTGTTTTCAGAAAATTAAATTTGTTTGAATTTGTAGTGTGTAACATGGAAGACAGGCTGAGTAATGAGGCATAAAAAATGAGTATTCTGTAATTTGGATTATTTAGAAATTTGTTATTCTTAGAATTGAGTTCATTGAGAAATAAAGACATATTCTATTACGAGAAAATTATTGAAAACTACAGTAAGATCATGAAAAACTCACAGTAGACTCCAAGTGATTTTAACAATAATAATAAAACCTATTTGGACATCAAACACATACTTTATCTTGTTGTACATTGTCTTTACACTGTTTTGCTTTTAGATACAATTCACAAGTGGTTGAAGAGATTTTTTCAAATTTATTATTAAGCAAATAGTACAGTTTGATAAATATTCTATGATTTTCAAAAAAATATATGTACAGTTTAGAATATATATAAACAGTATTGACAGATTTATAGTTTATATACTATTAAGGATTTTTTTCTTAAATTTAATATTCACTTGTTTTTAAATGTTCTTTGTAAAGCCAAATTGCAACAATATCTAAGAACATTTTAAAACTTTACAAAACATAGTGGTTTTCATTTCTCACATATCCTTTTTTTTATTTACCTTTTAGGTATACACATTTATGGTTGAAACCAGACATGATTTTCATCTTTTCTCATTTAAACATTGTTTTGTAAGCCAGGTGTTCAGAGCACAGGCCTTGTGATCAGGTGAACCTGACCTGAGTTTGAATCTGTGTTTGCTTATTTCCCATCTGCACAAGCAGAGGTTGGGGATGTCTTACAGCCACGAATACACACAACTGAGCCTCAGCCTCCTAACATAACTTATCCCAGACGATGTCTCCATTCCCTTTGCCGCTCATCAGCTGAGTGACCTTGGGAAATTTTCGTAATTTTCTGTAGCTAAATTTTTGCCCTTCTAAAATGGGCATAACAATTCTTACTGTTATGGACTGCAATTGTTAAATGAAAGAATCTATAAAGTATCTAGTATAGTAAACTCAATAAGCAGTAGATACTATTAAAATGTGTAATTCTTATTGTCTGTAACATTCTATGAAGTTGATATATCACATAAACATCCAGTCTATGATATCCAGACTTTTAGATGTTTTCCCCATTACAATAATGTCCAAATTACATCTTTGTGTACACAATTCTTTATCCCCCTATTGACTAAACTCATTGAAATAATTTGTTAGAAGTAAAACTATGCTATGATCGATTATGAACGGCTTTATGACTTTTTATGTATACCATCAATTTATTTTCCAAAAGGATTATACTAATTTTTGGCTCTTATCATGACCACTTTTATTTGGCAAGCGTTCCAGAACATAAACTGTCAAATAGGTGTTCTCAGCTCCCTTTTTCAAAGTAGCCCTTAGCAAGGCTCTCTTCTGATGCTAATGATTCTGTTAGGGCTCCTAACCATTCTGAAACACCTTTAGAATTACTTTTACATGTCTCTTGTGGATGGATATTGAATTCTCCCTCTCCTCCCATTCCTATATCATATCCTAAATCCTGTCCATACTCTATCCATAGAGACTTTTGTGCTCACACTGTTTTCTCATCTTATAATCAGTGCCCTAGTCCAGATCTTTATAATCTCTGGCCTGAAATATTCCAGAAGCATCTTACTTAACTGGTCTCTCTACCACCCATATTTTCTTCCTCCATGTCATAGTCTCTGGTGCCAACATGGATCTTTCTAAAACCTAGATCTGGACAAATCCTGATCCTGCATTTATTTAATCCACTCATTATCTTCTTCCTCTTCTCAGATCCTGCTGAGAAGAGTTTGCTACTTTGCAAACTCTTACTCAAACTGGAACAGGTGCTACCTGAACTATATTAAAGGATGAGAAAGAGTTTTTCATCAGTGCCTTTTATTATCAACATACATAGATTATGTCACTGTACCTAACGAGAGTTTTGTAAAAATGATCACTGTTACTTTTTGTTTGTTTACCATATATCAGGAACCACTTTAAATGTTTTATATGGATTAATTCATTTAAACCTCACAAATGCCTTATGAGATAGGTACTGTCATCATGTCTACTTTCCAAACAAAGAAAGTAAGGCAGAAGGAGGTTGAGTAACTTGCCCAAAGTCTAGAACTCGTAACTGAAAGGGCTGGGTTTTAACCAGGAAGACTGGCTTTTTACCACTACAGAACGCACAGCTTCCAGGCAATGCCTTTTTGTTTTTCAGTAGTAATTAGTCTGCTACAACTACTATCTTTACAACATTATTTTTTTTTGTCTTGGTTCTCCTGCTCTAACTGTGCAGTGGGCACTGCCACACACAGTAAAGTTCAACCTGTACTGACTTCACAGTGTGTCAAATGTGGTGAAATGATGCATCGCATTCCTCATTTCAACAACAATTCACTCTGCCAGATGGCACTTCAATAAGAGATTATGGTGTATTATGAAGTCTGTACAGATATCCCATCGTTTGCCTCTTGAAAACATTTAACTACAATGATACCATTTAAATCTCCAATTATTTTTCTTTAACTTCCTCAGCTTTTACAATAAAGCACATATTTTTATTTTTTTTTAAAATCTATGTTTAATAATGTATCCAATAAGTGATTGCCTACTCAGGCTGCTAAACTGTCTCATATATAGTAGATTGTGTACTTTGATGTGAGGATTTAATTACCTTTTATGTGATTCTTCTATGTAATTATCCTTAATCACATACAAATGGGCAGTGAGACCTAAGGATCTACATCTGTAGGAGAAAGACTGTTCAGGTACTTTAAAGCACAAGGCTTCTTGTTTTATGTACTCAGACAAGTCCTTTATAATGAGAGCATTTGATGTATGATGAGCATTATTCTAACTACTTTATTAAGGTTATCTCCTTTGCTCATCACAGCAGCACTAACGTTAGCACTATTTTGTGATAAAAAGTTAAAGAACCAGAGAGGTTCGATAACTTTTTCAAGGCCATAGGGCACTTTAAGGGGTGAAGACATAATACAAACCCTGGAAATTTGGCTATAGAGCCCTTACAGTTAAACACTGTGCAACAGCTAGCTGTCTTGCTATGGTGTCTCTGAGCCTGAACTCTTGCATATAGATGTTAACAGTCTTTACTTCTTCACAGAGGTCAACTAAGGCACAAGCAAAGTGGCACATACGATGTTTTAAATTTCTGGAGATGAACCAACTGAGGTAAATAATAGTATCCACTGAAGGGTCTCAGAAAGAAAACTTATTTTATAATTAAATAGTGGTTATAAATACATTTTCAGCTTTTGTTGGAACAAACTTTTTTCCTTCCTCTCAAGTCAACCATTTGGATCTGTGGAAAATTTGTCGCAAGGTTTAGCTAAAAGCTGGACCACTTATAGTCTCATTTAGAGTTAAGACTTTTAAATATTTTCTTGCACCTATTTTGAAAACAGAAATGGATTGCACATGATATCAAATGAATACTCACAAGTTCACCCACAAATGTACTTTGGATTCATTATGAAGTGTGGAGTCCTAATGAGAGCAGCATTCCTCTCTGCTCCCTCTTTGGAAGCTGTGAGGGTTGCACATGGTCTACATGGAGCTTGTTACAGCATATTGATTGAGGACAGTCTGGTGTCAGTCACTTTGTGTGTTGATGAGGCAGGCAGAGAATGATTAACTTCAGAAATTAGTTCAAATTTTCATTGATTATCTTATAAAACTGAAAAATCAAAGCCAATAAATATCCAGTTTCCAAATTTCCATTATCTTCTCCCTTTGACTAGAGAGTACTTAAATGAGTAATCAAATAAAAATAAAAGACTATTTGGGATTTTAAGACATTTCCTTTAGATTTATTTTCCAATTCTAAAAATAGTTTGTGTGTCTGTATTAACTAAGAGGGGGAATAGGAGAAGAGGTGAAAGATAGGCCAGGGCATTAATGTTATTCCAGCACTTGCTAGCTAACCTTAGATGGGTTATTTAAGTTTGCTGAGTCTAAGATTCTTTATCTATAGAACAAGGATCTGTCTCTGAAGAATTATTACGTGATTTAGAGGTAATACATGTAAAGAACTTAATATATTGCCTAAGACCACATAGGATATCAACAAATAGTGTCTATTGTTATATACTGTCTTTCCCACCTCTTCTAGCCTTTGTCCCCTTCTACCACCTGCTATAAATAAAAATTTTCCATTAAATAAGACCAGTTTCACTAGCTATAATTTAAGTAATATATCTTCCAGACGAAATCTGAATCCTAGCATCAAGCACAGTGTATCTAGCACCTAGGAAAACACCTGACCCATAATAAGTGCTCAGTAAATTGCTGTTGACTGAAAAAGATTATTGGTTTGAATCCCCAAAGTGGTAGGTTTCAGATTGAGTGTTGAGATGATACAGAGTAGAGGTATCTGAGGGGCAGGCTTCCAGATGGATTTATCTATTTCACATGATTCCCATTTACTCTGAACTTCAAAATAGACTACCAGGATATTAATTCAAAGGATTAACATCATGCAATAACATGCAGCAATGTGGTGGTCACTTTCTTTGCAGTTCCCATCTTTGCAAATACTTTTGTGACTTAGTGAGCTCATTTAAATCATAGTAAAAGAAAACAGGGAAGGAGGAAACAAGGAAGACTTGACCTCTCCACACCAAAATAATAATCACTACAAAATGTTCTGTGAGGAACTGCTCTCATCTACCAAATGGAATTTTCATAAGTGATGTAAATTGATTTGTTGAGCATAATTCTGTTACCTTATAACTTGGATAGATTTAAATCTGTGTTGTCCAATCTGCTAATGCATACCTGGAAAGATGTGTTTAGTCACAGCTAACTAAATTATAGCTTTTTAATGAAGTGTGAGCTTTTCCTACTCTGTTGCTATAGAGTGTCAGATTACTAAGCTTCATTACCAGTGATTCTGAAACTAAACTTTCTGGAATATGGTTCACAGTAAAATATCAGAGAGTATGTTTTGATCTGGTTTAAGAAAACCAAAATATGTGGTGATGGCAGTATCTTGGGCAAGCACAGTAGTACAATTTTGGGCTGATAATCTTTACGAGGTCCTCTTGAATAGTAAGTTAGTATATGGTAGACACAAAGGCAAGCTCATGATTATTCTCAGCGGTTATGAGCTATTATTTCCTTGAATTAGAATTTTTTTTCTAAGAATTTTCCAAAAGCCAAGTTTAGATTTCTGAGGCATAGGCTGTGCTTCTCTTGGGAGAAGTCTGCCTATCTCCATCAAACAATTGATCTTTTTCTGGCAGACTCTAAATAATGACATTCAATGTGGTAAGAATAATTGTAAGTGCCAATATTATGTTTTGTAATTAAAAAATACCTTTCATATTCATCGATATTCATAGCTGTCCTGTGAGGTAGATGTGATTATCCCCATAAACTAAGTGTAGAATAAAGAGGCCCGGGAGAGTAAAACAACTAAGAAGCAACCAAGGAAACCTACCAAGAATTAGAAAATAAAAGAGCTTGAATTGAAATCAATTCTCTTGCCTCCATTATATGTACCTTTTCAACACATCATGGAATGTATGAGGCAGTCCCAGGATACATACTGTAGTAAGAGTTTTTCAGAAAGACCGAAACCACAGGATGTGGGGTGTGTGTGTAGGTGTGTGTATGTGTGTGGGTGTGTATGGGTGTTAGTGTGTGGGTGTGTCTATAGACAGATAGGGGGTAGTTTATTTTAAGGAGTTGGTGCATCTGACTGTGGAGGTCTGGCAAGTCCACAGTCTGATGGGGTAGGGCTTGCAGGCTGGAGACTCAGGGAAGAATTGCGGTTTGTGTCCAAAGGCAGCCTGCTGGCAGAATTTCTTCTTGGTTTGGGGAGTCAATCTTTTTCTATTAAGGCCTTCGAGCAATTGGATGAGGCCCACCCACATTGTGGAGGTCTGCTTTACACAAAGTTGATTCATTTAAATGTTAAACTCATTCAAAAAACAGATTCCCAATATAATGTTTGGGGAAATTTATGGGCACTGTGGTTCAGCTGGTTGACACATAAATTTAACCATCATGCAGTTCAAAGTGTTTCCAGCCAAAAGGTAGAAAGAGAGATATTGAATGTAATTAGTTAAATCAAGGATGCCATTAGCAAAGTCAATGATCAAACATTCTATAGGTTTCATGTTCCAAGCATTTCTGTTAAACATTGATCACTTTGGTCCTATTTGAGGCTTTCACTTTCTTTCTTTTATATCCTCGTACTTTAGACTATTTCAGGTCACCATGGAATTCAAATACTTTGCTCACACATTTCTTACGTGACCTAGCATGACAAATGAAGCATAATAATTGGCTCAACTACGCCTGAACCTCTAGGAAGAGTCTCTACTGGCAAAATGGAAAAAAAGAAAAGCAAAACAGCATGCTTGTTTTCTACATCTGGCTGATGTATGTACACCGCACAGGGATGAGATAGACATTTTCTCACTTTTGCAAATGAAACAAAGGACCAGAGAATGTCATTAATAGGTCTAGGATCACACAAATAGAATATAAGGTAGTTGGGGTTCACACCCATGTCTCTTTGGTGTGCATGTTCTTTTCATTTTGTTACATATGCCAGAAATTCTTGTGCATCCCTGAAGTTGCTGAGTGGCAGCTTTCTTGGCCATTTATCTTGTTGCAGTTCTCCTTTAATCTGTGAGTAAATTTTCACTGGAAACTTCACTGCATTGTTTGAGACCTTATGTTCTCGTGAGATAATTTATGTAATTTATAATATAACAAGTGACTAGCTCTATTCTTCATGTCCTAAACTGTGTTGTGAGCTATTTGCCAGATTTTTAAAATTCAGTACAATATGAACTATAATAAGATCTTTGATTATGTAAACTTTAGAAAGTAATATTTCATTCATCAAAGAGACCCATATGACAAATTAGAAGCAATATACTGTAAGAGAAAACTAGTGGGAGTCGAAGCTGGGTTTTAGCCTTGGCTCCCCATTTCCTTGGTTGTGAGATGGAAGCAAACATGGCTCGTTATCCACTTGCCATCCAGTTCTTTTTTCTTTCTTGCTGGCAGAGCTCTGATTTTATTTGGGTACCTGCCTTTCCCCACAAGTCTTGGAATAGGTTATATCTATTTACAGGTCTAGGGTAAATCACAATTGGTCTGGCTTAAACATGGCTATTCCAATCTCTTTGCCAAGGACTTATTTAGACCCAGTTCTGAAACATGAAAGAAGGTCTGCAAAGAAAGTTTAGTCAATCCTAAAAAGATACACAGGAAATAAACTGCCCCTTTTGGCAGGATAGGAAGATAGAAGCTACCTAGTTCTTTGTGATACTTTGAGACACTGATTAGACTAAGTCTAGAGCCGTCCTACCTCTAGACTTTAACTTATATGGCAAGCAAAACTAATATTCTCTATTTTTACTAAACTTTTTATTTTAAAATATATTTAGATTCATAGAAAAATTGCAAAGATAACACAGGGAGTTCCCACATAGCCCCACACCCACTTTCCTTATTATTATCTTGCATTAGTATAATACATTTGTCACAGTTAATGAGCCAATATTGAGACATTATTAGTGATAAGGTCTATTCTTTATTAATACTTCCTTAGATTTTACCTATTTTCCTTTTCCTGTTCCAGGATCTCATGCAAGATATCACATTGCATTTAGTAATCATGTCTCCATAGGCTTCTCTTGTTGTGACAGCTTTTCAGATTTTTCTTGTTTTTTTATGACCTTGATAGTTTTGATGTATACCGGTCAAGTATTTTTTACAATGTTCCTCAAATGGGATTTGTGTTATTTTTTTTCCTCATGATTAGACTAGGACTATAGGATTTTGAGAGGGAGACCACTTATATCAATATGTATTCATGGATATTTATTTGATATTCTGAGTTATAATCCAATAGTACTTTATTTTATTGTCTCAATTGTTCCAGCTTTGACTATTCATTGCTCTTCATTTAGCTCCTGTGTCTCATTGACTTTCCTCATGCTTTTTTTGAACTTCCTTGTTTTGTGGCACTACAAGATGCTCCAGGCTCATCCTGTATATTTTCTGCCCTAGTCTTAGAATCAGCCATTTCTCCAAGGATCCCTGGTTCCTTTTATTAAAGAATGGCATTAGAAACCAAGATTGGGGCACTAAGTGTACTATTGCTACAGGGTGTCACTGGTTCCAGGCCCTCTCAGCTGAAAAAATCTGAGTGCATACTAACATGTGTAGATAAGGCAAGAAAATATCTGCGTGCATACTAACATGTGTAGATACACATAATCAGATAACATAATCAGAAATATTTCTGGGTGTAACCATCTGTGTCTGTATTGAACTAAACATGAGTTCATACTGTTTCCAACTCTAATCCATTACAGCATGGATTATTCTAGCCTTCTCCTCCCTTTTCTTTGTAACCTTCCATTTTAATAGTGAGAAAACTGGTTTCTATCATTCACCATCCATTTGTTTAGTTGTGCAGTCTCACTATACCTGTATTATGGTTTCAAAATCATTCAATCATATCCCTGTGGGGAACCAACTCTATAAACTAGAGGACAGTGCTTATGTGCAGTTACTTCTGCCTTTGGTGTTATAGACTCCTTTCATTTACAAAGTTAGTTAGGTCATCATTTTTTCTCTGTCAACATCATCATTTTTAATATAACAATTTAATCTTCGATTGTTAATGATAACAAATATTTTTTAAACAAATATCAATATACGAAACTTTTGCCAGGTCAACATGAGAAAAAAGATACTGGGTTATGCTACTAACCTCTTTCATATTAATATTGTCTTCTTTTTCATTTATTAACAAGAAAAAAATGAATATACATGTTTTTTTGAGGCCCAAAGTTTTCTGAATTTAAAATTTGTTAATTCAAACGATTACATTTGCACCTTTAGAAAAAGTGGCTACTTTGGGCAGCTGAATTCAGTTTTGTAAATGTACTTCCACTCATCCACATATATATTTTCCTTGCAGCTTTTATGATCAAAAAATGACTTAAAAAATAAAATTTGAATTATGTAACTCTAACAATGTATAAAATATTTTCATATACCTATCATTTGATCTTATAAAGAATCTCAAGGAGTTGGAAGAGCAAATTCTATCAATTTTACTTTACAAATAAAAAACTATGATTAGTAAATCTCAAAAAGTAAGTATACTTTTATGTTCACATGACTTTAAAATGCCAGAATAAAGAAACAACTGATATCTTCTGTCTTCTGTCTCCTCATTCAAAAATTTTTCAACATCTTTCTATTATATTCAAATGGGTTCACTGTAATACTTACATTTAATCTTTTCTTACATTTTCATAATCAATTGATGCATTAGTTGCTAAAGCAATATTCCTAATCATCAGTGCAAGATTGACTGTAGTGTGGAATATTTAGAATATTGTACACAAGGTAAGCTATAAGAGAGTAAATGTCCTTTGAAATAGACTGATGATTCTTACTAGTGGAATATAGTTGGATGCTATGATACATGTTTCATTATTTTACAGCGTCTTAATATGGACCATTTTAAATAAAATAAATTTTGGTAAAATAAATTAAAATTGATTTTTAAATAATTGGTATTTATTATTAATTTCAAACCCTTGTTCTCTGGTACTGTAGTAGTTTCATAGGGCTGTCTTAACAAAGTATAAGTACGCTCTACAGTGTTCACACAATGACAAAATCATCTAATGATTTGTCAGAATATATCTCTGTCATTGGATGACGCACGACTATACATGCATCATTCCAGTCTCTAATTCTGTCTTCATGTGGCTTTTCGCCTGTGTATCTCTGTGTCTCTTTTCTCTTTTTTTCTGTCTCTTGTATATGTCTGCTCATGATTGGATTCAGGACTCATCCTAAATCTGTGATTTTATCTCAAGATCCAAAGACCGTATTCCCAAATGAAGTCATATTCACAGGAACCAGAAGACTTGGACATATTTTTTGAGGCCACTACACAATCCATACAGATATATAGCTTAGAAGGTAGAATTCAGATGATTAAGAAATGACATTAATAATTTTTGTTAGTTACATGATCCTGGTGGAATTGTTAATGCTGGGATGCTTGTGATAAATGGAAGAGCTCATTTGCATGTCAGGAAAAGAGTTTAAGCATGTTGCAAATGATTTGGTATGTTATAGTAGCTGTATTTTATAAATGTTTCATTCCATAAAAAGGTAATTTCTACATTTAGTACAATTCATATTAATCATTTTATTACTAACATAGCATTCTGGTGGATATTTTTCTATGCATTATAGCTTCTATTTGACCAATATATTAATCCAGAAGACTAAGGAAAACTTAAGTTTTCAAGAAAAATATAAGGAGAAATTCTTGCTTCATTTATTGTTTTATAGATTTTAGGGTATCCTGTTTGATATCTTATAGCTCAAAAATCATTTTATTGTTTTGTAATAACTCTTTAATTGCTTTCAAATTTTTAATTTTCTTTTAATTTAAATTTATCATATATTCTTTGTAATACTAAAAATGTAGGTGACAAATTAAGAAGCATCATAACTACTCCCCTATGTACTGGCTTTGTTTGTGCCTTTTTCTTCCTTTATTCTTAGTAGTTTGATACCTTTGTGACATTAAATGACATTTGTTTTTTTATTCCCATAAATTTTGTTAGAAAATAAGTGAATCATTTTGTAAACATATAAATAGTGGAAAATTTTAAATGTCAGCTTTATGAATATTTTAGGATATTTTTTTCTTTTTCTTTTTCTTTTTTTGGACCTGGGGAGATGAAGTGAATATTTGGGACTTTTTCAAAAGGCAGGTTATGACTTCTATGTTGTTGTTTTGAGGACTTTACTTAGGTGAACATATTATTTTCAGATTCAAAATTTAAAACCCCAAATCTCTCAAAAATTAAGCAGTCTACTAATTTTATTTCATTTGGCCAAGTCAATTCAGATTTGATCCTAGCCCCACAGAGCTAAATACTGACATTTTATTTTTGGTCTTCAAAAGATAATTATTTTTCATTTTAAATGTGTCAATAAAAAATAATGTGATGTTTTATATTGGCCTTTTAAATGAATTTACAGCTTGTAAAATCCCGAATAGTCCTCTCGATTGGTGAGAGGCAGTTGAGTTATAGACGTCCTCTGTTAAGATTCAAAATGCGGAACTAGAAAAACATTGTCATTAATATCTTAACTTGATTTAATGATTTGGTTTATTGGATTGGCTCTAGCAGAGAACAGCACCCTGGGAAAATAAAACACATGATAGATTAAGTTTTGATGAAGGACTATGATGTTTTGGGCATCACTTTTTATTATTTTATGGGTTTTGCTGTAATTATTTATAAGTAGTTCTAAATCTACCAACATTTGTTATCACATTCCCCTGGTCCCCTGGGTTTACCTGCTTTAGGTTATAGGTGGTAGCATGTGTTAAGGTGGCTCTAGGGAACTTCCTGCCACTTCAAGATTTGTGACATAAGATAATACAAATTAAAAAGTGTCTACTCTGTAAAAGAAAGTTAAGCTATTTGCTACTAATGAAATGACATTACACAAATAAAGTAGAAAAGACTCATCATGAACATGTAACAAAGTATTAAAACTAGTCATTCAGCAAATGAGTTAGAGCAGTCTGGTTTTTGACAT
Source organism: Mirza zaza (assembly GCA_008750895.1). NCBI lineage: Eukaryota > Metazoa > Chordata > Mammalia > Primates > Cheirogaleidae > Mirza > Mirza zaza. The sequence continues at coordinate 91,362 of VSMD01020631.1, forward strand.
ATAGTATCCCATTACACCATTAAACATCAGAGTGATTGACTGGGCTGGCTGGCTAGGCAGGTGTCCTCTCACCTTAGTGATTGTCCTGATTGAACTGAGTGATTTTATTGAAGACATAGAATGCAGCCAACAAAGCTACTGAGAACTCATTTTGTGTAAGGCACTTATTACATGCCATGGGAGATGACAAAATTAATAAGATACAATTTCTTCTTTAGAAATAGTTGTGTCAGTTAGGGGCATACAATGTGTACACTGATAATCACAATCGATGCAAGTAAATGCTACATGACTGTAGTTTTGATTAGTTTAAGACAACTTCTTGATCAGGTGGTAGAGGACAGTTCCTAGAAAAGGGAACATTTTATTTGGGTTCTAAAAGATGGAAAATATTTCAGTAGAACAAGAGGAGGTAATGATATGGTATGAGAAACACACTCACACACACAAGTAAAAGGGCATGAGTTTGTATTTATTTAGAATGAAAACCTGCTTTGACTAGAATGTAGGGGTTATTCTAGGGCTCAATGAGAGTTAAGGCTGAAAAACTAAGTATGCCGGGTATAGGGAATGACTCCAATACTAAGCCAAAGAGTTAGAATAGTATTCTTTAAAACTTTTAAATCAAACCTAAAGTTACTTTTTTTAATCTTGTAAAGAATTTTATTGCTCTTTTTAAGTGGATAAGCTATAGTTGCTTTAAAATTTTATATACATATATATATTTATGTATAGATCTCAAATTTTCTGAACTGACATAATTCTCTTTGTCTGATGAAAAACTTTACATAAAGCATGTACAAAATGCCCTTAGCATTTGCACATTTGACATTTGAGATTTTTTACTAAATAAGGAGCTATCTCAGAAGTCTATGGCATAACTTGTGGTTTTGCTGAGGCATCACTTTGGACAATGTATATTTAGAACAAGTTCAGAGCTTGTCAAACCATCCCTGAATCTAAAAACCCATCAGTTCTTGAATCATGTTTTCACACACATTTTATACAGGAAATATAGCAGTGGTATAAGGGAGTCACAAGTAACTTAGGATGTACTCTGCTCTAAATGTCTCATAAAGGCACTCATTCCATTCATAAAGGCTCCATCCTCATGACCTATTTACCTCCCAAGGACCCCACCTTCTAATACCATCATTTTGAGGGTTAGGGTTTCAATATATGAATTTTGGGGTGATACATTCAGTCCATAGCATTTATCCTTTGGTTTCACCTCAAGCATCATCTTCTTGTCTGCATGAGGTGTCTCTCAAATGATATCCCTGAATACTCAGAATATCCCTGTTGCTATTTACCACAGCATATTGTATTTCTTGCCTTCTTTGCTTATGTTTCCAGTTGGTGAGGTCAGGGAGAACTTTCCTTGTTCACTGTTATATTCTCAGTCTCTAGCACAGTGCCTGGAGTATAGTGGGCACATGATTTGAAATATTTGCTGATTAAGTGAATATATATTCCCAAATGTTGAGCAAAGCAACATGTTTCTAGATTTGGCAAATGGAAGTATTTTGATAACTTCCGGTGGATTGCCCAAAACAATTATAATTGATTTATGGGAAGAAGCTTGAGAAGAGGAATTATTCTGGAAATATGTCTTCTAGTTACAGTTATACAGTTATAAGTTCCAGTCATTAACTTACACTTGCAGAATAAAATGGCAGAAAAAAATACATGTCCAAAAGAAAGGAATAATAAAAGACAATTATGAATTTTCATTAAAAACATGGAAAACAGTAAGGACTAATGAGAAAATATAAGAACTTTTATATATGATTATGTGAACCCAATAATTATTATTTATAAAATTTCAGAAGTTTGGAAACATTCATTCAATCATACATCTAATAGCTCTGTTCTTCACAAAACTGCTCCCTTTTTATTTCATATTAATTAAGAAATACACATGGATGCATCAGGTACATAAGCAAACTCTTCATTGAAAAATTTTATTGGTTTACTTACATTGTCAAAAGCATTTATTAATCACCTTTTTGCTTGAAGCAGCACATAGAATATCAATGTAAAAGGAATATGACAGACACAGATACTCTTCTTAGACTTTATTGTAAAGACAAACACCCAGAAGCTTAATAATAAACTGTTCATCATGACAAACAATTTCCAAATCCAATCTCACTGTTGATTTATTTCAAGTAATGTTAAAAACAATTAGAATACACCCCTGGAGTATGTGATAATTGTGTTATCACTCTTTTCTATGCCACTAAAACTGAATGCAAATCAGCTGGGGAATGTGTTCATTTTTACCTATTAGCAGTTAGGCAGATAAAACTCTTATTTAACCTGGCCTCTGTGACATGTTGATATCACTGACCAAGCACCAATTTGGACCGTGCTCTTTTGTGCAGGAAGGAACAGGAGCGATTTAAAATCATCCTTTGGCAACTTTCATTGTCTTCATTGTGTTCCCTTTCTTGGCACTGATTACTTATCTTGCCTCTCCTATTAACTTCTGTGTGACTTTAGGGATACAGAAATTTAACAACTTGTGTGATTTGTCTTATTTGTAAAATGCAACTAATCTACTTCCTGTGTGGCAATGTGTGGAATTCCTAATAACACCAGGTACCTCTGATTCCTGGACTGACTAGCAAATTTGCCACAAATTTGGCGGTGAGGCATGAGTTATAAAAAAAGTCTTTCAATGTGATATGTAGGTACCTCCAGAAGCTATCCTACGGGGAAAGATAAAACTAGCTGAGGTATATTGTATTTGTGTCTTTCAAAGAGTGTGGGGTAGTTTTCTTCTGCTTTTCCCAACTCTGAGCCAAATATTTGGCATTAAGCAATCAGACTAAATATAAATATGCTAAACTATAGATCCATGTAATTACTCTTCTTGCTTTAAAATTAGTGTTAGATTTTTTTTAATCAGTAAGCCCTTTTATAAAGAATTTATAAACCACTTTTGTAGCAAACACTCTTAATTCCCTTCTCCCTTGCCACTTCCATCTATAAGGGCTGAAATTTTTTTCCTATTTTCCCCATCTACCTTATAGCTGGGGTTGGCCTTGTGACAATAGCTCTGGTCAATGAAACCTTCACAGAAGACTTCTGGGATGTTCTTGGAGTGTTTTTACTTCCTTCGTGAAAGAAGGAGAGGTGGCTGATACTGTTCCTCCTTCCTTCTCACGTTGAAAGAAAGTTGCATTCATCATCTTGAGGAAAAGACCAGCATAATAACAGAGAATGTGGGGCTGACACTGCCCTACTGAGTCAACGCCAACAGCTTCCTACTTTAAGAATCCTAATAATGTGAAAAGAAGAGCTTTTAGCAACAAAGAAATTAAAGTACCTAGGAATATACTTAACCAAGGAGGTAAAAGACCTCTACAGGGAGAACTATGAAACACTGAAGAAGGAAATAGCAGAGGATGTAAACAGATGGAAATCCATACCATGCTCGTGGATCGGCAGACTCAACATCATTAAAATGTCTGTACTACCCAAACTGATCCACAGATTCAATGCAAATACCTATTAAAATCCCATCAGCATTCTTCATAGATATAGAAAAAATAATTTTACGCTTCGTATGGAACCAAAGAAGACCCCGAATATCAAAAGCTATTCTAGGCAACAAAAACAAAATGGGAGGTATTAATATGCCAGATATCAAACTATACTATAAGGCTGTAGTAATTAAATCAATCTTGTGTTGGCACAAAAATAGGAATATTGACCAGTAGAACAGATCTGAGAATCCTGATATAAAACCATCCTCATATAGCCATCTAATCTTTGACAAAGCAGACAAAAACATATGCTGGGGAAAAGAATCCCTGTTCAATAAATGGTGCTGGGAAAACTGGATAGCCACTTGTAGAAGGCTAAAGCAGGACCCACACCTTTCACCTCTCACAAAAATCAACTCACGCTGGATAACAGACTTAAACCTAAGGTATGAAACTATTAGAATTCTAGAGGAAAATGTTGGAAACACTCTCCCAGACATCGGCCTAGGCAAAGAGTTTATGAAGAAGTCCCCAAAGGCAATCAAAGCAGCAACAAAAATAAATAAATGGGACATGATCAAACTAAAAAGCTTCTGCATAGCCAAAGAAACAGTCATGAAAATAAACAGACAACCTACAGAATGGGAGAAAATTTTTGCATCCTA